>CAMZMU010000046.1:28898579-29182743 GCA_947311845.1 Poa pratensis | reverse complement strand
TTGTCATCAAAACAATGGAGCAATTATCACAACACCTCTAAATTTCAGCACTTTTACTAGGAACAAAAGTAGTGCTATCAGGCAATTTAAAACTTTTTGTAGAGGTAGTGAGACATTTCCAACACTTATTATCTTTTCACTAATAGTAGGGGGCGCATTAGCATGTGAGGCATCATTTGTTTCATTAGTAAAAATAGTGCAAACTCTAACAACACTATTTTGTTCAGCAATTTCAGCTTCTCTTTCTTCTCTCTCCCATCTTTTATGAAGTTCAGCAAGCATCCTAATGTTATTATCAATTTTAATTTGGATAGCATTGTGTGTTTTACTCTCTCTAATATCAATAGGAATAGCTTTTATTTTCAGCATTTCAACATCATGAGCAAGACTATCAACTTTAGAAGCAAGAGTATCAATTTTTCCTAACTTTTCCTCAACAGTTTTATTAAAAGTAGTTTGTGTGCTAATAAAATCTTTAAGCATGACTTCAAGATCAGAGGGCACACTTCTATTGTTACTGTAGAATTACCATAAAGTTGCTACCATTAGCAGGATATGGCCTATAATTGCTGCTACCAAAATTATTCCTATAGGCATTGTTGTTGAACTTGTTATTTTTAATGAAGTTTACATCAACATTTTTCTCATCATGAGCAACCAAAGAAGCAAGAGGAATATTATTTGGATCCACAACACCATGTCCATTCGAAAGCATAGTCATAATAGCATCAACTTTATCACTCAAGGAGGAAATTTCCTCAACAGAATTTACCTTCTTACCAGTTGGAGCTCTTTCAGTGTGCCATTCAGAATAATTTACCATCATATCATCAAGAAGCTTTGTAGCACCCAAAGTGATGGACATAAAGGTCCCTCCAGCAGCCGAGTCCAATAAGTTCCTTGAGGAAAAATTTAGTCCTGCATAAAAGGTTTGGATGATCATCCAAGTAGTCAGTCCATGAGTGGGGCAATTTTTAACCAAAGACTTCATTCTTTCCCAAGCTTGGGCAACATGCTCATTATCAAGTTGCCTAAAGTTCATAATACCACTTCAAGAGATAATTTTAGCAGGAGGATAATATTTTCCAATGAAAGCATCTTTGCATTTAGTCCAGGAATCAATACTATTTCTAGGCAAAGATAGCAACCAATCTTTAGCTCTTCCTCTTAAAGAGAAAGGAAACAATTTCAGCTTAATAATATCACTCTCTACCTCCTTATACTTTTGCATATCACAAAGTTCAACAAAGTTGTTTAAGTGGGCAGCAGCATCATCAGTACTAACACCAAAAATTGCTCTTTCATAACCAGATTTAACAGTGCAGGCTTAATCTCAGAAAATTCTGCTTTAGAAGCAGGTGGAGCAATGGGTGTACAGATAAAATCATTGTTGTTTGTGCTAGTAAAGTCACACAACTTAGTATTTTCAGGATTATCATTTTAGCAAGCCTAAAACAAGCAACAGGGCAACTCGAAATTAAAAACTAGATGCAGGAATTTAATTTTTTTGGGTTTTTGATTTTTAACAGCAAGCAAAACAAAAATAAAACAAGACAAAAACAAAGTAAAGAGATGGAACTGAGAGACTCCCTTTCAATAGCCTCCAAGTCCCCGGCAACGCGCTAGAAAACAGCTTGATGGCTACGTGTTGGTGAACCCAAGAGGAAGGTTATGATGTAGACAGCAGAAGTTTTCCCTTGAGAAATCTACCCAAGGTTATCAATCCAGTAGGACTTGACGATCTATCGGAAGGTTGTTGATGTTGACTCCCCCTGGCGCTAGGGAGCTTGCACCAACGTGGAATCTGCACAGACACAAACCAGAACTTTGCCCAACACGAAACAGAGAGGTTGTCAATCTCTCCGGTCTTGCAGAAACAAAGAGTTAAACGTATGGTGTGGAAAACAGCAGGAAAAACAGCAAGTAACAGGAAACAGATGATTGCAGCAGGTTGTGTAAACAGTATGAGGAAATTGGACCAGGGTCCACAGTTCACTAGTGGTGTCTCTCTCAGAACAGATAACTAGCATGTTGGGTAAACAAATTACAGCTGGGCAATTGACAAATAGAGAGGGCATAACAATGCAATACATGCCAAGATGTCTACTATGAAATCTAGTTGGGCATTACAACAAAGTACATAGACCGTTATTCCAACGCATCTATGCCTAAATAATCCACCTTCAAGGCAGCATCCGCATCCATTCAGTATTAAGTTGCTAACAACAGATTATTGCATGAAGTAAAGTGTGTAATGTAATCAATACAAGTGCCCTTGGACACTGCACCAATGTTTTATCCCTAGTAGCAACAGCACATCTACCATCTTAGACCTTTCTGTCACTGATCCAGATATCTAGAGACTGAACCCACTATCGAGCATAAATACCCCCTCTTGGAGTCACAAGCATCTACTTGGCCAAAGCATCTACTAGCAACGGAGAGCATGCAAGATCAAGAGCACATAGATAAACAACTTGAATAAACATGGTATCAATATTCATCGGATCCCAGCAAACACAACATCTAGCATTACAATAAGATGATCTTGATCATGTTAGGCAGCTCACAAGATCTAAACATGGAGGCACAAGGTAGAGAGACAACCATCTAGCTACTGCTATGGACCCGTAGTCCAGGGGTGGACTACTCACGCATCACTCCGGAGGCAGGCATGGTGATGTAGAGCCCTCCGGTGATGATCTCCCCTCCGGCAGGGTGCCGGGAAGAGCTTCAGAACTCCTCCGATCTGAGATTGACGATGACGGCCGCGACGGAACTTTTCGTGGAATATGATCGACCGTAATAGGGTTTTCGCGTCGCGGAGAATATATAGGCGAAGAGGCGGCGTCGGTGGCCGAGGGGGGCCACCACGCCATAGGGGGGCGCGGGCCCACCCTGGGCCGCGCCCTAGTGTGGCGTGGCCCCCTGGTGGGTCTGCTCCGACTCCCCTTTGGACTCCGTGATCTCCTCGTGATATTATTGACGATGTCTTTTGTTTCGTCCAATTCCGAGAATATTTCCTTAATAGATTTTCTGAAACCAAAAACAGCAGAAAACAGGGAACTGGCACTGTGGCATCTTGTTAATAGGTTAGTCCCAGAAAATGCATAAAAATGATATAAAGTGTAACCAAAACATGTAGCAATTGATATAATAACAGCATGGAACATCAAAAATTATAGATACGTTTGAGACGTATCAAGCATCCCCAAGCTTAGTTCCTGCTCGTCCTCGAGTAGGTAAACGATAAAAACAGATAATTTTTGAAGTGACATGCTACCAACACAATCTTTGATCAAATAACAATGTAATGCACATGATCTGAATGAAGTGATCCAAGCCAATGGTCTATAGTTTGCAAGCAAGTAAATAAAGAGTAAACATAAGTGATCACACAAGTGCAAACTTTCATGAATAATACTATAAAACATTTAGAGATATAATAGTCTAACATAATAGTTAGTTCACAGCAGCAATAATTCTCAACATGAAAGTGTTTGTATCAACACAAAGGAAGATAATAGCTTCAGCTTTTGCTTCAACTTTCAACATGTATATCATATAGATAATGTCAATGCAAAGAATATGATCAACCAAACACAAAGTTATGTAAAAACTGTTATACTGGAGTTGACAATGATGTTTGCTTAAGTAGACAGAAAGAAGTGGGAAAACTGACTCAACATAAAAGTAAAAGAATGGCCCTTCGCAGAGGGAAGCAGGGATTAACATCATGTGCTAGAGCTGTAGTTCCCGAAGGCATATAGAGAGCATAAAATATTGTTTTGTAAGGTAATGGTGTATACAGGTGTCAACAAATCAGCAAATAGGCAATACTCTACTTCACTAGTTGATCAAACTTTACAAGAGCGGCTCCCATGAAGGACGTTATTTCTACCAGCGGGCAGATCATCCCTCTTCTCTTTTGTTTACACACTTGTGAACATTGCTTGACTGACGAATCAGGGGCAAAAAGATGTGAAGAGAATTGTTTGGTTAAAGTTGTAATTAATTGGGACTGGGCACCCCGTTGCCAGCTCTTTTTGCAAAATTATTGGATAAGCGGATGTATATGCCACTAGTCCAGGTGTGTAAAATTTGATCAACCAGGAAATAAAGACCACCTATCTACGTCCTTATGAGCTTTTCAAGTAGTGACACAAAAAGGAAATGTAACAGTTTTGAGTAGTTAGTAGATAGCACATGAAGAAATTTACTTGGAATGGTGAAAACACCACATAATAGGTAGGTATGGTGGACACAGGTGGCATGGATTTGGCTCAAGGTTTTGGATGTACAAGAAGCATTCCCTCTTAGTACAGAGTTTAGGCTAGCAAGTTATTATAAGCAAACATCATTATCAACTGGAATAGCAAGAGTGTACATAAAACACAAGGTTTGACGAACCATAGACTCCCACTGTCTTCCTTGTTAACACATAGCCTTCATCCAAAAATTATCTAGACTACTATGGACTTCCAATTATGCAACAGATTATTATAGCAGAAAATCCTTATAGTAGTTCTTCATTAATAGCCATTACTTACATGATGCACAAGCTTAAACATTAATTACTTGACAGCTCAAAACAATTGGCAAGCATCAAATTACTCAAGACAACGATCTAAAAAGATTCATGTAAGCATTTTATACCACTACCACATGCATAGCATTTTTCTGGTCCAACCAAACACCAATCAACTTATTTGACAACTCTCCAAACAGATATAAGTGAAGCAAGAGAGTACTTTCTTCAAAAGAAACTGAAAGCTCTAACAAGAGATGTATGAAAAACTGAGAGCTAACAGCAACTAGACAGGAATACTCAACAAGTATAAGTGAAGCACAAGAGTATTCTAATGAAAAAGTGGAGCGTGTCTCTCTCCCAAACATGAATGCTAGGATCCAACAAGTATAGCACAGCAAAAAACAAAACAAACTGAAAACAAAAACACACTGACGCTCCAAGGAAGAGTACACTAGTATGAAGCAATAAAAATATAGCACCATTAGAGATGACCTGATAATTTGTAGATGAAGAAGGGGATGCCTTGGGCATCCCCAAGCTTAGATGCTTGAGTCTTCTTGAAATATGCTGGGGAGGTAAGCCTCCCCAAGCTTAAGCTCTTCACTCTTCTTGATCATGTAATATCATTCTCCTCTATCAACACTTGAAAACTTCCTTCACACCAAAACTTAACAGCTTTTCTCATTAGCAGGTTAGTGCACTAAAAGATAATACTTCAAAGTTCTAGCAAAGACAAAACTCACAAGCCAACTATTTTAAACATTAGCCACTGTTACTAGGCTCAAGTGGGCACTTTTACACGAAAAGAAACCACTTAAAAACTTGTAAAAGAGAGAATGCAAAATAAAAGACAGAATCTGTCAAACCAGAACAGTCTGTAATGACGAATTTTTTCGAGGCACTTACGATGCTCAGATGAAAAACTTTTGAAATAATGAAAGTTGCGTAACATCATCAGGAACATGCACAAAAAGTTTCAGCATTTTTCGATTTTTTCTGATTTTCTACTGAATTAAACGGTGACGAACAGCAATCTGTCCCAATGCAGTCCCGAAAATAAAAACCAACTTTGCATTAGTAACTCTCCTTGGCACAACAAAACAGCAAATAAAGATACAAAGGAGTTGCTACAGAGGTAAACAAGCATCCTTGACTCAAGAAAACAAAAATAAAACAGCAAATAAAAACATGGGTTATCTCCCAGAAGTGCTTTTCTTTAATGCCTTTGAGCTAGGCATGAAGAGATGCATCAAGTATTGTCAAGACCAGAAAATCCAAAACCATAATTTGTCTTGACACTAGTATCATGTGAGTATTTCATCTTCTTCCTAGGGAAGTGTTCCATACCTTTCTTGAGTGGGAATTGAAATTTTATATTCCCCTCTCTCATATCAATAACAGCACCAACAGTTCTCAGAAAAGGTCTTCCCAAAACAATAGGACAAGAAGGATTGCATTCAATATCCAAAACCACAAAATCAACAGGGACAAGATTGTTATTAACCATTATCAAAACATCATCAACTTTTCCTAAAGGTTTCTTCATAGAAGAATCAGCAAAGTGAACATCCAAATGACATTTTTCCAAAGGTGCAAGCTTGAGAATATCATATAAATTTTTAGGCATAACCGAAATACAAGAACCAAGGTCACACAAAGCATTGCATTCAAACTCACTCAGTTTCATTTTAATAACAGGTTCCCAATTATCATCTAACTTCCTAGGGATAGAAGCTTCAAGTTTTAATTTTTCTTCCCTAGCATGCATGAGAGCTTTGATAATATGTTCAGTAAAAGCCATATTTATTTTACTAGCATTAGGACTCTTAGCTAGCTTTTGCAAGAACATGATGACTTCAGTTATGTTACAATTTTCGAAATTGAAGTTGTTGTCATCAAAAACAATGGAGCAATTATCACCAACACCTCTAAAAATTTCAGCACTTTTACTAGGAACAAAAGTAGTGCTATCAGGCAATTTAAAACTTTTTGTAGAGGTAGTAGAGACATTTCCAACACTTATTATCTTTTCACTAACAGTAGGGGGCGCATTAGCATGTGAGGCATCATTTGTTTCATTAGTAAAAATAGTGCAAACTCTAACAACACTATTTTGTTCAGCAATTTCAGCTTCTCTTTCTTCTCTCTCCCATCTTTCATGAAGTTCAGCAAGCATCCTAATGTTATTATCAATTTTAATTTGGATAGCATTGAGTGTTTTACTCTCTCTAATATCACTAGGAATAGCTTTTATTTTCAGCATTTCAACATCATGAGCAAGACTATCAACTTTAGCAGCAAGAGTATCAATTTTTCCTAGCTTTTCCTCAACAGTTTTATTAAAAGTAGTTTGTGTGCTAATAAAATCCTTAAGCATGACTTCAAGATCAGAGGGCACACTTCTATTGTTACTGTAGGAATTGCCATAGAATTACCATAAGAGTTGCTACCATTAGCAGGATATGGCCTATAATTGTTGCTACCAAAATTATTCCTAAGCATTGTTGTTGAAGTTGTTATTTTTAATGAAGTTTACATCAACATTTTTCTCATCATGAGCAACCAAAGAAGCAAGAGGAATATTATTTGGATCCACAACACCATGTCCATTCGAAAGCATAGTCATAATAGCATCAACTTTATCACTCAAGGAGGAAATTTCCTCAACAGAATTTACCTTCTTACCAGTTGGAGCCCTTTCAGTGTGCCATTCAGAATAATTTACCATCATATCATCAAGAAGCTTTGTAGCAGCACCCAAAGTGATGGACATAAAGGTCCCTCCAGCAGCCGAGTCCCAAAATTCCTTGAAGAAAAATTTAGTCCTGCATAAAAGGTTTGGATGATCATCCAAGTAGTCAGTCCATGAGTGGGGCAATTTTTAACCAAAGACTTCATTCTTTCCCAAGCTTGGGCAACATGCTCATTATCAAGTTGCCTAAAGTTCATAATACCACTTCTCAAGGAGATAATTTTAGCAGGAGGATAATATTTTCCAATGAAAGCATCTTTGCATTTAGTCCAGGAATCAATACTATTTCTAGGCAAAGATAGCAACCAATCTTTAGCTCTTCCTCTTAAGAGAAAGGAAACAATTTCAGCTTAATAATATCACTCTCTACCTCCTTATACTTTTGCATATCACAAAGTTCAACAAAGTTGTTTAAGTGGGCAGCAGCATCATCAGTACTAACACCAGAAAATTGCTCTTTCATAACCAGATTTAACAGTGCAGGCTTAATCTCATAAAATTCTGCTTTAGAAGCAGGTGGAGCAATGGGTGTACAGATAAAATCATTGTTGTTTGTGCTAGTAAAGTCACACAACTTAGTATTTTCAGGATTACTCATTTTAGCAAGACTAAAACAAGCAACAGGGCAACTCGAAATTAAAAACTAGATGCAGGAATTTAATTTTTTTGGGTTTTTGATTTTTAACAGCAAGCAAAACAAAACTAAAACAAGACAAAAACAAAGTAAAGAGATTGGAACTGAGAGACTCCCCTTTCCAATAGCCTCCAAGTCCCCGGCAACGGCGCCAGAAAACAGCTTGATGGCTACGTGTTGGTGAACCCCAAGAGGAAGGTTATGATGTAGACAGCAGAAGTTTTCCCTTGAAATCTACCCAAGGTTATCAATCCAGTAGGACTTGACGATCTATCGGAAGGTTGTTGATGTTGACTCCCCCTGGCGCTAGGGAGCTTGCACCAACGTGGAATCTGCACAGACACAAACCAGAACTTTGCCCAACACGAAACAGAGAGGTTGTCAATCTCTCCGGTCTTGCAGAAACAAAGAGTTAAACGTATGGTGTGGAAAACAGCAGGAAAAACAGCAAGTAACAGGAAACAGATGATTGCAGCAGGTTGTGTAAACAGTATGAGGAAATTGGACCAGGGTCCACAGTTCACTAGTGGTGTCTCTCTCAGAACAGATAACTAGCATGTTGGGTAAACAAATTACAGCTGGGCAATTGACAAATAGAGAGGGCATAACAATGCAATACATGCCAAGATGTCTACTATGAAATCTAGTTGGGCATTACAACAAAGTACATAGACCGTTATTCCAACGCATCTATGCCTAAATAATCCACCTTCAAGGCAGCATCCGCATCCATTCAGTATTAAGTTGCTAACAACAGATTATTGCATGAAGTAAAGTGTGTAATGTAATCAATACAAGTGCCCTTGGACACTGCACCAATGTTTTATCCCTAGTAGCAACAGCACATCTACCATCTTAGACCTTTCTGTCACTGATCCAGATATCTAGAGACTGAACCCACTATCGAGCATAAATACCCCCTCTTGGAGTCACAAGCATCTACTTGGCCAAAGCATCTACTAGCAACGGAGAGCATGCAAGATCAAGAGCACATAGATAAACAACTTGAATAAACATGGTATCAATATTCATCGGATCCCAGCAAACACAACATCTAGCATTACAATAAGATGATCTTGATCATGTTAGGCAGCTCACAAGATCTAAACATGGAGGCACAAGGTAGAGAGACAACCATCTAGCTACTGCTATGGACCCGTAGTCCAGGGGTGGACTACTCACGCATCACTCCGGAGGCAGGCATGGTGATGTAGAGCCCTCCGGTGATGATCTCCCCTCCGGCAGGGTGCCGGGAAGAGCTTCAGAACTCCTCCGATCTGAGATTGACGATGACGGCCGCGACGGAACTTTTCGTGGAATATGATCGACCGTAATAGGGTTTTCGCGTCGCGGAGAATATATAGGCGAAGAGGCGGCGTCGGTGGCCGGGGGGCCACCACGCCATAGGGGGGCGGGCCCACCCTGGGCCGCGCCCTAGTGTGGCGTGGCCCCCTGGTGGGTCTGCTCCGACTCCCCTTTGGACTCCGTGATCTCCTCGTGATATTATTGACGATGTCTTTTGTTTCGTCCAATTCCGAGAATATTTCCTTAATAGATTTTCTGAAACCAAAAACAGCAGAAAACAGGGAACTGGCACTGTGGCATCTTGTTAATAGGTTAGTCCCAGAAAATGCATAAAAATGATATAAAGTACCAAAACATGTAGCAATTGATATAATAACAGCATGGAACATCAAAATTATAGATACGTTTGAGACGTATCAAGGCGATCCGATCTGGGAACTCGCCGTAAGAGCTAGGGTTTTAGGGCTTGATAGCTTGACCCTGTCTAAGTCATGCGAGTCCTCTTTATATACACAGAGGCTCGCTAGGTTTCAAAGGAAAACTTCCTCCACAAGGAATACATCGACTGGAACCTACTCGGAGACTAACTCCTCCTCACGTCTTCCAGGATATGTCTTCTAGATCCTTCTCCTTGTGGCGGTACGATATTGGGCTTGCTTTCATGTAGGCCATTATTATGCGAGTAAGCTGAGTCGCACTTTATCAAATATGGGCCGCGGGTTAATCTACAAAGTATTCCCCCGACATTAGCCCCCAAGTTAAGCTTGGACTTCAGATGAAGGTCTCTTTGTCTTGTTGAACTGTTGAACCGCTCACATGAATGTCCCAGCTGCACTCCAATTTTTGTATCGCCATTTGCGACTTATAACCTTCTTAGCGGCTCAATGGCGCGACTCATCTGGTCGTGCCTGTTGGTTTTCAGATCTGAGCGTCTTCCGCGCCTGGGCTTTTTAGTTTGGCCCATCGGCCTCCCTGGCGCTCTACTTCAATTACGCCGCCGCTACTCTTCTCCGCCGCCTTTGGTTCCGTTCTTGCGCTTGCAATCTTCTGGCGAAAAATCCCCTTTGGTTGAAAAAGATGTCTCTGATGACTCCCAAGTGCAGGAGATCAATTGTAGTACCTTTCGAATAGAAAAGGTTGTCGAACCCACGAGGAGCTGAAGGTATTGGTTATTAGAAATGATAAATAACAATAAAAGATGCAAGTGTTTTTGGTATTTTCGATTGTATAATTGCAAGACAGACAATGCAGCAGGTAAATGGTAACAAGTAAAAGCTCTCAAAGAGAGAGAAAGCCCAATCCTCTATGTGTAAGAGGACAAGCTCAAGTGATGTGTAACTTATATGTGGAAAACGTTCCCGAGGGCGGCATGGATATTGCTAGGCATATAGATTTATTAAACAACACGTTGAATATCTTGTCTAGTTTTAATCTTCTTCGGACGGAGCTATTATTAGGTACAGCTAAATAAATAGACTAAACCCCTTATGATGGATCATGTGGCCAATTAAATGACAGCACAAGAATTATTAAGATATAAAATCCCACCATAGCATTACGCTCTAGGTCCCCGATACTAATACCCCGTAAAGTAACTTAATGATTCGGTCTCAGGCTTTCGTGTCCTCCCAAGTCTCCCTCACGCCATTACACTACGGTGTTCTCCTATGAGCCCATATAGGTGAAGTGTTGTGCAGTCGACGTTCACACAACACCATCATAGAATCACACAAAAAGATAAACACTAGACAAAATACCAACACATGTCATATATAAATCATTGCCAATTCATCCTATGCCCTCAGGAACATACGGGAACTACTCACAACGTGCAAACATGATATTCAGTGGCATAAGTGGTACAACACAATCTGAAAATATAACTTCACCACCAAATAATGACAAGTACTCAATCACAAACATGAATAGTAGCACAAGACAAGTATCTAGGGTATAGCAACTCTCAAACTACGAGGGGGACGGAGTGGATCACGGAGATGATGATGGAGATGGTGCTGGTCTTGGTGATGGTGATGATGTAGAGGCCTCCTCCCACGCCAAGGAGGAGAGGTGATGACGATGACGATGATTTCCCCCTTCTCCGGAGCTCCGGAGCAGCAGGATCTGATCCCCCTCGGAGGGAATCAGGAGTTTCGCCGCCGCCGCGACCTCGGATAGTCTCGTAAAAATTAGGGCGTTACTTTTCGGGCGAGACGGAGACCTCGTTAAAAAGCCCCAGGCGAGGAAGTGCCCGAGGCTCCATTTGGTGGGTCCCACGCGGTCAGGAATCTGGCCGCGTGGGCCCACCCATTTTGGGCCTCGTGGCCTTCCTGCTTGCTTCTTCTTCCCTCTGTGTTCTCCCGAAGAAAAACCAGCTGTGCAATTTTCCTTTTATTAATTGGGCCTTCGTAGCTCCTGAAACAATAAAAACGAAAAAGGAGGTTTTCTGCCTCCCAGAAATTAAATACTAAAAATAGGGACTTTGTAGGAAAGTCCCTAAATCATCTAAAACATGTAAAAACAATGATATAATAATGCAAATAACATCCTAATATGGTGTATAAGTGGTATAGATGATGATATAAAATGCACGTATCAACTCCCCCAAGCTTAAACCCTTACTTGTCCTCAAGTAAGTAAGGACATAGATCATTACATGCATCAATGGACTTATGGTTGATAAATAAATACGAGCATTGTATCATCATCATATTCAATTGCAATGTAAGATTAATGAATTAAAACTCATACACATAAGGGCAGCATAAGTAGAAGCTCTAGCAATCACCCCTTACACTTTGAAAGCAAATAACCATTGTATGTTGGACAATTGAATCACACTATTTTTAACATGCTTTTGCTCTTATGGCTAGCATCATAATGTTTAATACTTTACTGAAGTTTAAAGACAAGATAAACTCTCATTGGATAACAAGTTAAAGAATACAAATGAAAAGACAGATATAAAATTATTTGCACCCTTGCTTCACTAGTAACTAGTGCAAACTTTAGTCATGGATGTTTCAATCAAGTTCTTATGCTCAAACAACCTTTATCTCACACTTTCCATGGCTAACCGAATCCTCGGGTGCCTTCCTTTCATACACTTTACAAGAGCATAAGTATTGACACATCCATGATCATTCATTTGCTCAAAAGATACTAGATTCTAACAAGAGTGTTTCATATCCTTTTCATTAACTATTCCCAACTTTTTATGCTACAAGACTATATCTCAACCTTAAACTTATTAATTCTCAAGTCATAATGACTCACTCTTTTCTTATTTATATTGAGCTAGATTCTACAATTGTCCAACATACTCAAGTTAATTAAATTCAAGGCAAGATGTGACTGAAACCTCTAAAATAAACCACGCTCATTTGCATGAGTGTTACCCATAAATCTCCAAACAAGAGAATCATGGATGACACCATACTTTAATATTCATTGATAAACCATAAGATAGGGATACATGATAATGCTCCATGAGCTCACACAAGCCTAAAAGAGATTGATAACTAAATGATAAAAGCAAAACACACCATGACTAGATAGATATGATAAACTAGTAAAGATAAAGACTAGGTGGAACTCCCCCAAGCTTGACGTCTTGCTAGAACCACTTCTGCTCTTTCTTCTTGTCTTCATAATAATTATCTTCAAGTTTTCCAACAATGCTCATCATAAGGTTGTAGGCTTTTCAAACTCCCTTGCAGCTTCTCCCAGTTTTTCCATGAGATTCTTCTCCACCGTCTCTTGCAAGGCTTCCACTCCGGGCTTGGTACTTTAACATTAGGGATCTTACGATCCCATTCACCAGGATAGTTCTCTTGGGTGGCACGCTTGAATTCCCTGTCAATAAGAGTAGAAACCACGTTTTTGCTAGCAAGTGCGTGCCTAGGAGCCTTCCCTCCTGTGCTCATGCGAGCCGTCTGCCTCTTGTTTCCAAGAGACACGTTCACCCTCACACCAGCAACAGATAGGAGAAGGTGGTGCTGTTGCAATAGGTGCGATGTCGACGAAGGGCTTGTATTCTTTCTCTTCCGCTTCCTCCTTCTCCATCTCCTCCTCGTCGGGCTTGTAGTCTTCATCATCGAGTAGTCCTTCCTCTTCCTATTCCTCTCCATATGGACGTGGGGCTGTTGCCCTCGAGTTCATCATCATCATTGTCCATGGAGGAGCATTGGAAGGAGTCTCCCGAAGACATAGCTAAAAACCTGACAGGCAGAAACAGCAAAAGCAAAGATCGCTCGAGAACGCTCGGTGCGAGATTAGATCAACGAAAAGGGGTATATATTGACGGTTTTTAGGTCAAGACGAAGCGTCGGAGTCGAAAACGAGACGAACGGGACTCCGAGGGGCAAAAGGAGTGGGCCCACGCGGTCAGAATCTGGCCGCGTGGGACCCCCTCTTTTCCTTCTCGGCTCCGTCCGTCCATTTTCTTGTCCCACACGTTAATTTCCATAAAAAATGATGTCCGTAAAATATTACGCAATTCCGAGAAACTTTCCAGAGTAAAAGTTACCTTTTATTGATTTTGGATTTCTGAAACTGCAAACTTCTTTGCAATTACCTCCTCCGGTGTCTGTAAAATGAATTCCTCCACCTTTCCAATGAAGCTTTTTCCTGCAATATAATGTTTAAGGCGTTGTCCATTAACCACATGAGGTTTACCTTTCATATCACCATGAAGACGGATAGCTCCTGAACGGTATACTTCCTGTATCACTAATGGTCCCTGCCACTTTGAAGCTAACTTACCTGCAGAAAACTTGAAACGAGAGTTGTATAATAGCACTTGATCACCTACTTTGAATTCTTTCTTTTTAATTTTCTTGTCATGCCAAATCTTAACTTTTTCTTTAAACATCCTGGCACTTTCATAAGCTTCATTTCTCCATTCATCTAGTAGGTTTAAATCAAGAATTCTCTTCTCTCCAGCAGTTTTAAAATCAAAGTTCAATTGTTTAATAGCCCATCTAGCTTTATGTTCTAATTCAACAGGTAAATGACAAGCTTTTCCATAAACCATTTTATAAGGAGACATTCCCATAGGATTTTTAAAAGCAGTTCTATAAGCCCATAATGCATCGTTAATTTTAAGTGGCCAATCAGACCTAGACTTATTCACTGTCTTTTCCAAAATGAGTTTAATTTCCCTATTACTTAATTCAACTTGTCCACTAGTTTGGGGATGATAAGGTGATGCAATTCTATGGTTAACATCATATTTTGCCAAAGTTTTCCTAAGAATACCATGTAAGAAATGAGAACCACCATCAGTAATTAAAAACCTAGGAACACCAAACCTGGGGAAAATGATGTCCTGAAGCATCTTCATTGCCGTGGCATGATCTGCACTTTTGGTTGGAATTGCTTCCACCCACTTTGTAACATAATCCACTGCAACCAAAATATGAGTATGCTTTGTCTTTGATTCGGGGAAAGGTCCCATAAAGTCAAAACCCCACACATCAAATGGTTCAAGTGGTAAGGAATAGTTCATAGGCATTTCATTTCTCCTACCAATATTTCCTACTCTTTGACATTTATCACAAGATTTAACATATTCAGCACAATCCTTAAATAAAGTAGGCCAATAAAAACCAGACTGTAATACCTTTGCACCTGTACGATCTCCTGCATGATGTCCTCCATAGGGACTGTCATGACAATCTCTTATAATAGCCTGTTGTTCATACTCAGGTACACAACGTCTAATAATACCATCCACACTTTCTTATAAAGAGAAAGGATCATCCCAAAATAATGTCTAAGATCATAAAAGAATTTCTTTCTTTGTTGAGTAGTGAAGTGTGGAGGTAAAACTTTACCAACAATAAAATTTGCATAATTGGCAAACCATGGAGATGCAACTTTAGCACTAGAAACATTAACAATTGCAAGTTGTTCATTAACAAAGCTATCATTAATAGGAATAGGATCATCAGGTATATTTTCCATTCTAGAAAGATGATCAGCTACTTGATTATCTTCCCCTTTCCTATCAACAATGTGTAAATCAAATTCTTGCAATAGAAGTACCCATCTTATTAATCTAGGCTTAGCATCTTTCTTATGCATTAAGTATTTAATGGCAGAATGATCAGTATGCAATGTGACTTTCGAATCAGTAATATAAGGTCTAAACTTGTCACAAGCAAATAGCACTGCTAAAAATTCTTTTTCAGTTGTGGCATAATTCCTTTGAGCAGCATCAAGTGTTCTACTAGCATAATAAATGACATTCAGTTTCTTATCAACACGTTGGCCCAAAACAGCCCCAACTGCATAATCACTAGCATCACACATAATTTCAAAAGGCAAATTCCAATCAGGAGGTTGAATAATAGGGCACTTATTAAAGCATTCTTCAAAATATTAAAGGACTCAATGCAATCATCATTAAAAGAGAAAGGAACATCCTTTTGCAAAAGATTGGTTAGGGTTTTGATATTTTGGAGAAATCTTTAATAAACCTACGGTAAAAACCTGCATGCCCAAGAAAACTTCTTATACCTTTGAGATCCCTTGGGAATGGGAGCTTTTCAATAGCTTCTATCTTTGCTGGGTCAACTTCTATTCCTTTTCCAGAAATCTTATGCCCAAGAACAATACCTTCAGTAACCATGAAGTGACACTTCTCCCAGTTTAAAACTAAGTGTTGGTCTTCACAACGCTGCAAAACTTTGTTAAGGTTGAACAAGCAATTATCGAAGGAAGTACCATACACAGAAAAATCATCCATAAAGACTTCCATTATCTTTTCAATATAATCAGCAAATATAGCATTCATGCATCTTTGAAAAGTAGCAGGAGCATTGCACAAACCGAATGGCATTCTCCTATAAGCAAATGTACCAAATGGACATGTAAAAGTGGTTTTCTCTTGATCATCTTTATGAACAGGAATTTGGGAGAAACCTGAATAACCATCTAAATAGCAAAAGTGAGAGTGTTTAGATAACCTTTCTAACATTTGATCAATAAATGGCAATGGGTAATGATCTTTACGAGTTGCTTTGTTTAACTTCCTGAAATCAATACACATCTATAACCAACAACAGTGCGTTGAGCTACAAGTTCATCCTCATCATTTGGAACAACAGTCATTCCACCCTTTTTAGGAACACAATGAACAGGACTAACCCACTTACTATCAGCTATGGGATAAATGATACCAGCTTCAATAAGTCTTATTACCTCTTTCCTTACCACTTCCTTCATTTTTGGATGGAGACGGCGTTGATAATCAACAACAGGTTTTGCATCCTCTTCCAAATTAATTTTATGCATACATAGAGCTGGGCTTATACCTTTAAGATCATCAAGAGAGTATCCAATGGCTGGTCGGTGAGCTTTAAGCACATCAAGTAATTTCTCTTCTTCAGCTGAAAGGTTAGCACTAATAATGACAGGATATATGCTCTTCTCATCCAAATATGCATATTTCAGATTTGTAGGCAAAGGTTTTAATTCAAAGCTAGGATCCCCTTTAGGTGGTGGTAGCACTCCTAAATTATCAGGTGGGATATGCAATTGTAATTGTGGTGGTTGTTGCCATAATATTTGTTCTAAAGCATCTTTTCCTCATCATTAAATGGTTCATCTTGATTAAGCATATAACGTTCTACACATCTGTTGAAGCTACAGCTACATGTGCAAGAGTTTCAATTATATCTTCAGAAATTGGCTCTTTCACAACATGTTATCAGCAAATTTGGAAAAATTGAATCAAGTTTTTCACCAGCACATTTAATAAACACTTTCTCTTTAGCAAATTAATTTCAGCACCAACAGTGTTTAAGAAAGGTCTACCAAAAATGATAGGACAAAATGAATCTTGAGGACAACCAAGCACAATAAAATCAGCAGGATATTTTATTTTGCCAACCAATACTTCAACATCTCTAACAATTCCAAATGGACTAATATAATCTTTATTAGCAAGTTGAATTGTCATACCTGTCTCTTCCATAATGATAGGATCAATATCAGGCTTGATTTCAAGATACAGAGAATATGGAATGACACTAATGCTTGCTCCAATATCACATAAGCCATGATAACTAGAAGTCCCAATAGTGCATGATATAACAGGCTTACCAACCTTGGCCGAATTGCCTTTAACAACTTTAGTAGCATCTTCACATAGATAAACATCAACAGGATCTTCTTCATTTAATTGTTTGATAATAAGATTTGACTGTTGACTTCCATCTGTTCATAAGGCTGAGATCTTCTTCTTTTACTCTTGTTAGAAACAGCAATAAGTAAATTTTCCTTGACTTGGTTTGGATATGGTGGTGCCTCAACATACTCCTCAATTGTCAAGGATGACACTGGTTCTGCCTGTTTAATAACTTTGGGTACAACAATAGATTGTTTAACAGGTTCAACATAACTTCAAACCCAGTTTTAGGAATACCAATATGATTAGCAAAAGATTTAGCTACCTCAATTATAACATAAGGATCAAGATTAAAAGTATCACTCAGATTTTTAAACAAGGTAGAAGTAGAGAAATTCTCTACACATGAATACTCATAGTCCAGATAGGGCTCATTACCTTTATCAAGATCCCAATGACCAGTATTCTCAGAAATAGTCTCCAATAAATTCCATGCTTCTTCTTCAGTATTATTTGTAAAGCTTCCACTAGATGAATTATCCAGAAATTCCTTTTGTTGCCTTGGTAGCCTCACATAAAAGTTTATCAGAATAATTTTCCTTGTAAGATCATGACAAGGATTCTTGCGGAGGAGTTCCTTTAACCTCCCCCAAGCTTGAGTAATACTTTCTCCCAGATGTGGCCAGAAATTAAATATATAGCAGCGGTTCTCATAAGCTTCTCTAGGAGTAAAATACTTAAGAAAGAAAACCTTCCTCAAAATACTCCAGTCCATAGTGACTTCTTCATCTAAAGACCTGAACCAAATACGAGCATTACCAGATAAAGACAGATATAACAGCTTCCTTTTTACCTGATCTTCAGAAATACCAGGAAGTCTAAATAAACCACATATAGCCTCAATTGTTTCCATGTGTTCACGTGCAGATTTAGTTCCATCCCTGTAAATGGATTTTTCATAACTCTTTTAACATGACCAACGGGAATTTTATATCCCACTTTAGGTATCTCAGGCACAGTAGTTTCAACAGTTTTAGGAGCATAAGCACTTTCATATAGAGCAAGATGCAGCGAGGCACGATTCATAAATGCCATAGTAGCAATGAGATAAAACAGTAAATAAAATTCACCTTTCAAGTTTCCTTACCAAACTTCTTACCAATAGCGCTACGCTCCCCGGCAACGGCGCCAGAAAAGTATCTTGATGACTCCCAAGTGCAGGAGATCAATTGTAGTACCTTTCGAATAGAAAAGGTTGTCGAACCCACGAGGAGCTGAAGGTATTGGTTATTAGAAATGATAAATAACAATAAAAGATGCAAGTGTTTTTGGTATTTTCGATTGTATAATTGCAAGACAGTGACAATGCAGCAGGTAAATGGTAACAAGTAAAAGCTCTCAAAGAGAGAGAAAGCCCAATCCTCTATGTGTAAGAGGACAAGCTCAAGTGATGTGTAACTTATATGTGGAAAACGTTCCCGAGGGCGGCATGGATATTGCTAGGCATATAGATTTATTAAACAACACGTTGAATATCTTGTCTAGTTTTAATCTTCTTCGGACGGAGCTATTATTAGGTACAGCTAAATAAATAGACTAAACCCCTTATGATGGATCATGTGGCCAATTAAATGACAGCACAAGAATTATTAAGATATAAAATCCCACCATAGCATTACGCTCTAGGTCCCCGATACTAATACCCCGTAAAGTAACTTAATGATTCGGTCTCAGGCTTTCGTGTCCTCCCAAGTCTCCCTCACGCCATTACACTACGGTGTTCTCCTATGAGCCCATATAGGTGAAGTGTTGTGCAGTCGACGTTCGCACAACACCATCATAGAATCACACAAAAAGATAAACACTAGACAAAATACCAACACATGTCATATATAAATCATTGCCAATTCATCCTATGCCCTCAGGAACATACGGGAACTACTCACAACGTGCAAACATGGTGATATTCAGTGGCATAAGTGGTACAACACAATCTGAAAATATAACTTCACCACCAAATAATGACAAGTACTCAATCACAAACATGAATAGTAGCACAAGACAAGTATCTAGGGTATAGCAACTCTCAAACTACGAGGGGACGGAGTGGATCACGGAGATGATGATGGAGATGGTGCTGGTCTTGGTGATGGTGATGATGTAGAGGCCTCCTCCCACGCCAAGGAGGAGAGGTGATGACGATGACGATGATTTCCCCCTTCTCCGGAGCTCCGGAGCAGCAGGATCTGATCCCCCTCGGAGGGAATCAGGAGTTTCGCCGCCGCCGCACCTCGGATAGTCTCGTAAAAATTAGGGCGTTACTTTTCGGGCGAGACGGAGACCTCGTTAAAAAGCCCCAGGCGAGGAAGTGCCCGAGGCTCATTTTGGTGGGTCCCACGCATTTTGGGCCTCGTGGCCTTCCTCGCTTGCTTCTTCTTCCCTCTGGTGTTCTCCCGAAGAAAAGCCAGCTGTGCAATTTTCCTTTTATTAATTGGGCCTTCGTAGCTCCTGAAACAATAAAAACATGAAAAAGGAGGTTTTCTGCCTCCCAGAAATTAAATACTAAAAATAGGGACTTTGTAGGAAAGTCCCTAAATCATCTAAAACATGTAAAAACAATGATATAATAATGCAAATAACATCCTAATATGGTGGTATAAGTGTATAGATGATGATATAAAATGCATGTATCAGTCTCGCCGTAGCTGCAACTGGGAAGGCTCGTGGATTGATGAGGTATTTTTGGAGTCTTTGGTCGCTCGCGGCCTTCTTCCTCCGAGGGATCAATGCGAATGGCGCGCCGCTGGCGAGGAGATAATTCCCGATCCGCAGCCAGGAGAAGTGGTGATTTTTGCGGAACACATCGAGCGCGGATTCAAGCCTCCTGGTTCTCTCTTCTTTCACTCCCTGATGCAGCGGCTGGGTCTTCGCCTTCATGACATCGGTCCCAATTCAATATTGCAAGTGAGTAACTTCCACGTTCTTTGCGAAGATTATTTAGGCGTCTCTCCTTCAATAGACTTCTGGCTCGCTCTCTTTGGCTGCAATAGTCAAAGAGAAGCGTAGATGATCCTTTCCTCCAATGTGGCGCCATATCTTTCCAACGCCGTAAGGGTAGTATTTTCCCAAAGCTAGCCCTTGCCAAAAAAGTTAAGGACTGGCAAAGAACTTTCTTTTACTGCAAAGACACTTCTCCTGAGGGCAAGATTCACCTCCCCCTTGGTCTCCACTTCCTTTCGAGGCTACCTCTGCTTTGTCTTCCAAACCGATCCTTCTTCGTTGCCCTCCATCGAGATTCTTTTAGATAAGGTGAGGGCGCTGACGCTCCATGGCCTTACCGGATTGGATCTTATATCTTGCTGGACAAATGGCGAATTCAGCCCGTGAGTCGCCGTCTGCGACTTATGGTGGATTTCACCTGTCATGCATGACGTTGATCGCACTTGCCCTGAAGATTGGGACAAAGGGGAGTGGATAAACTTTATTCGCCGAGTGACGAACGAGGACATTGACTCGTATGATAACGTCGGTCTTGCTCCTTTCTGGGCTGAACACAAGCCTTTTGTGGTAATTATTCTTGTAACTTTTTCCTTCTAGGACTCTTCCTTCAAAGTTGACTATTTCTGACGTTGATTCTTTTCAGATTGATCCCTATTTTTGGACTCTCCCATCCGAAGAGGAGACCGGCTCAGGCCAAGAAACCACTGTCAAGTCACCAGAAGAAGTCGCTGATCCTGGCGAGGAAATGATTGCACATGGCACTGTTTCTGAGCCTGGTGGTAGCACATCTGAAGAGGAGCAACAAATGGCCAACGCTCTTTTGTCCACGGCTCCAGGCACATCTTTCCTGGCGCTTCCTGAAGTACCTCGCAGGTCCTCTAAGCGTCTTCTATCTGAGAGCTCAGAAGATCCCTCGCAACCTGAGAAACGTCGCAAGGCCTTGGCGTTGCTTGTGGATATCAAAGCTGCCAAATCTTTAAAACTTGCTAAGCCTGACAGCGCTGTACTTTCCTCCGAGCCTGCGGTGAAGAATTGCCCCTCGACAAGTTCGGGTATTTCCTTGTGACATTCTTTTTTTGTATTCATGTGTCTCCATGAAGGGTTGTTTATTCACTGCTATTTTTTCCATCCCGTAGGCTCAGACCTGCAAGATTTGTCTTCTCCTTCTTCTGGTTGCCTGATGAGGAGCGTCCGTATTGCTTCTGGGTAAGACTTGCTTTCCTTTCATAGCTGTAGCACTGCCATTTTGGTCTATAACCATCAATATCTTGCAGGGCCATGGTTGGAGGAGATACAAAGTCTACCTCCTCCACTGCTCTTTCTCAGCCAACCACGAGCGAAGATGATGTTGCTGGCGAGAACATGGGAATTAGCGATGGCGCGACTTATCTGAAGCCTTTTTAGAAGAGGGTATTGCCGATGCGGCTCCTGCCGTGGTTCCAGTCGCAGCGCCGTCTACGACTCCTAATGTTGATGGGATGCCCCTTCAAGTTGGAGCTCCTATTTCTGAAGCGGCTGACCTCCCAAGCGCTAGTAGTTCCAAATCAATTGCGGATGCCATAATCGATGCTGGAGATAAGCACGCTGCTTTATTGCGCGACCTGGTTGAACAATTATCTTCAAGTCGCCAGGTACGCATACTGTAGCCCCCAAGGATCAAGACCTTGTGTCAGTTGCAGGGTGTTGATTCTTTCTTTTCTCCAAGTTTTGAGCCCCCAAGTACCTTTCAGAATTGCTTATATTTTCCTCTGTTTACTCGCAGCTTGAGCTTTCCTCGCTTGCTGCCTCTGATGCAATGAAAGTCAAGGGCATTTCCTTAGATAAGCCTGAAGTGACGCGATCTGCCTTGGGACATCATAGCGATCATTAAGAACCAAGCGCAAGAAATAAAGATACTCAAAGATCAACTTGACTCCTGTGAAGAGCAATTTAAAGAGCTCGAAGCAGATTCCAAGCAGCGACTTATGGAGAAGGATGAAGTGATAAAATCCTTGCGAGAGGGGCTGAATCTCAAATCTGAGCTGCTTGATCGGCTGAAAGGAGACCATGCGAGGGAGCTCGCCGCGCGAGATGAAAAATATAACTCGCTGCTCAAGGCTTTTGAGGGTTTTGGATCTGCTGTTAAATCAGCCATTCTGCAACTCGCCGGTACATCCCTAGTCCTTTGTCTCTTGATCATTTACATCTGGGTGACCATCATGAGTTGCTGATTTGAATAATATCTTGTTTTTTGATGCAGGGCCTGGTGCTCCAGTGTACCGCTCCAATTTGAAGGATCAACTGGAATATCTTCAAGATTTTAGCCTGCGCCTTCTTAAAGTAACCAAAGAGGTTATGACAAAAATCGCCCCTGGCTGATGCTCCAGATTCATGTGAGTTTTGGCTGAACAGGCTATTTAAGGCTCCTCACTATGTCTCTGATTGGAAGGGGTCTTCTGCTCGCTCCGGAGCTGCTCATGTGTTAACATTACTCCGGGCATATTATCCAGAAATAGAGGTAGGCAAGATTGCTCTTCATGACCGGGCGAAGCGCGCGGATGGTACTGAGCTTCCAATGAGTGAATACTTCGACATCTGGAAGGGTATGCGTGGATACGCCACATTATTTGTTAAGAATTTAGACTTGGGCTCTTATCTGGGGAAGTTCAATCCTGATGGTAGCAAAGCTACGAAGGAGAAATCCACTGGGGCTGAATCATCCCGAGCTTCCAATCCATCCTCAGGACCTGGTGGTCCTTCTACTTCATCTGGTGGTGCCTTGGTTATAAGGACACCTGCTGCTCCAACCTCGAGACAAGCCGCGAAGGCTTCTGTTCCTGCGACTCGAAAGCAGAAATAAACATCCAATAGTAATGTGGGACTCGTCAATAGTGACTTGCCCGTTAGTCTGTAAAAAATTTGTGTACTATAAGCAGTACTTTTGTGACCTATAAGCAGGTTCTTTTATGATACTTCCATTAAGTAGACGCTCGCGCGGCTCAGTATTTCCTAGGAACATGTGTGTTCAGGGTCGAGAGCGGCCATGATAGGCAATCAAGCTCGATTGACGCCACACCCCAGTACTTTGGCCGCATAATGCAAGACGCTTCTAGCTTAAGGACTGCCACTCGTTTGGCAAAGGTTGAGGTAGCGAGCTGTGCTCGCTGTGCTTTGAAAAAAGCCCTCAGGGTTGGTGATGTATGAAATTCAAAAGACTCAGCGACTCAATGATAGTTGAGGCGAAACGACGAACCCTTGAATGTCAAGGGCGCCGGCTTTATTTCATAACCACTCAATTTATTACAGGGTGTGACAAAGACGATGCAGACCCTTTAATGCGAGTTTTCTGTTCCTCGCAGGTCATGCATACTTGATACTCATCGCACTCATTTGCGAAATAATACTCCTGACGGAGTGGGGTTGAACACCTAGTTGGTTCATGTTTGAGTCGCTAAAAGCGACTCGGGTCGAGCATGATAGCTCCGATGTTTTCATGCCAAAGTGAGGGTCAAATCTTTTGATAGAGTAGTCGCACTGAGTTGCGACTTATGCTGATTCACGTCCTTGGAGGATGAGTCGCGGGGGGTAAGGTCTCACAATAGTTGGGCCTCTTTGACTTGGGTTGTTGATTGATATTGGATCTATGCATATACGCCATTCTTGTTTTGTTTTTGTATCAAAGCGATTCCTGGAGTATTATCTTCCTGATTCGCGACTGTATGATTGGAATTCACCATCTGGTGGGCGCGTCCTGTGTCCGTCTGTTCTGAGTCCCCAAGGCGACTCGTTTTGGGCTGCGGAGGTTCACTGATGGCCTGAGACCGTGTGAGGAGTTGGCGATGCAAGCTTCTTCTGCGATTACTGAGCCTGCTTCCTCGCATTCTAGCGCTCTCTGTCTGTCTCCATGCACCGTGATCACGCCGTTTGGTCCTGGTATCTTTAACTGCAGGTATACGTAGCAGGGGCGGGCAGTGAATTTGACATAAGCTTCTCTCCCGAAGATCGCATGGTATGGGCTTTTGACTGCTACGACCTCGAAGCTCAGGAACTCTGTGCGGAAGTTTCGCTCGGTCCCGAAGCTGACTTCGAGGGTATTTTTCCTATAGGTCGAGTGATTATTCCTGGAATTATGCCTTGGATATCCTTCCTTGTTGGCTGTAGCCGCTGCTCGGGTATGTTCATTCGACGGAGCGTGTCTTGGTATAGGATGTTTACTCTTCCTCCTCCATCCATGAGGACTTTGTTCACCTGTATCCCGCGACTTGCGGTGTGACAACGAGAGCCAACTGTCCTGGATCTTTTACTTCTGGGGGATGATCGTCGCGACTCCAAACAACCGATCGCTCTGTCCAACGGCGGTGTCTTTCCAACGTTGGGACTGAGTCGCGGCTCCATCTGCTATTCATTTGCCTTCTGTTGCCCGCTGTTTGTACATCCACGGTATGAAATTGCCCTATGTTTCTTCTTACTGAAGTTTCAGGCTTTTGACAGGAGTTCTCCTTGTCCTTATGCTGCATTGGTCCGCTGTGAGTCGCGATTGATGAATCACCTTCTTTCCATCGCCTGTAGTAGTGACACTGCGCCTTTGTGTGGCCCGCGGGTCTCCATCCTTCTGTGGTGTAAGTCGCAAGGACTATCAAAAATCCCTTTGGCGCTATTGGGGAGTGACTCCTTGTCTCTTTTCTGCTCCCTTAGTTGATACTTACAGTGTTCGGTTTCCTTTGAGATTGGCGATGAGCCGCTTGCCATCTTATCTGTCTCTGCGTGCTTGTTAGTAGTCGCCGAGAGTTGGCCGAAAGTGTCGATCTTATGTCCAGTGCGGCTTAAGGTATGCACCGGCGGCTCAAACCTACAGTTCTTTCTCATAACTTGCACTTCAGATTGCGCCGTGGTATCTTTGGCAGAGTCAAGGATCCCTGTGACTTGTTTTATCCACTCGCTGGTTGATTCGTTCTCCTTCTGGACCCATTGCCTGAGGTTTTTCACGCCTTCTATTTGGAACCTTTTGATGAACTTATCCTTCAATTCTTCCCATGAGTTTATTGACTTTGGCGGCAACCTTAGCAGCCAATCCCTGGCTTCTCCCTGTAGTACCAAGTGAAAATACTTTGCGAGCACTCCTGAGTTACACCGATTCCTGTCATGTTCATTTCATAATCCTCTATCCATAGGACAGGGTCTAGATCATTATGGTAGGTGGTGACTTGCTGCGACTCACCAAGTTCGGTGGGAAACGAGTGAGCCGTATTTCCTCCCCGAAACATGCTGGTCCTTTCAATAACGAATAGGAGCTCACGGTGCTGTATCTTCATCTGAATCAGTTTCACACTGGGTTGGTTGAGTGCTTGAGCGCTTGTGGCTTTCCATCAGCCTTACTTTTTTATCTGGTGATATTTGCAGACCTGCTAGCTGGTTGTCTAATTCTTCCACGTTGCATCTTTCCTCGCCCCACGATACCTCGTGTTGCGGCTCGTTAGGCGTGATTCCATACATGTTTGCTTGCTGTAGGGCAGCAGTCTGTAGCAGATCAATCGCATGGCGAGCTTCCTTATCAGCTCGCGTATCTCCGACTGGTGCTATTTTTGACAATATCCCGATCGCGGCGTGCATATTGCTCTTGGATTGTTGTGGAACTTCTGCTTCATCTCTTGCACTCCCTCGTCGTCTGGCGTGAGTTGCCTGTTGCTTTTGCTGCCGACGCCTCAGTCGCCGATCTTCTTCCTGGAGTTTTTTGCGCTCTGCCGCGAGTCTTTGCGCTTCTTCGCAAAGCTCTATCCTGACAGCTTCGATTTCTTCAATTCTAGGATCTTTCTCCCGGCTAGGCAGAGGTTCCCAAATTGGTTTTGACGGGACGGAGGTGGATGTTTTTGCTCGGCTTGTTGCAGTTTTCTAGCACGCGGACCCTAACTGGCCACAGTTCCTCTCCTGATTCGCCCCTTGAGTCGCGTCTGAAGATCTGCGACTGACGGACCCAACGAAGATTTTCACAGACCCGATGGGAATAATATACCCAAATTCAACGTGATCTGCCTCTGGTCCCCACTCCGAGTCGTCGATGAAGGGAACACCATTGATATCTTCCACTTGGCCGATGGCGATGTCCTTGAACCCTGATTCCGATCCTGCGCGGAACGTGACGCTCTTGACCGCAGGCCCCACGGTGGGCGCCAACTGTCGTGGGTTTGTCACGTCAGATGTCATGGATGACTTCGTAGGTGTGGGATTTGTGCGAGTCAATCATCTCCGAGCTTGGGATCGCAGGAACAAGGACGAACACAGATTTACCCAGGTTCGGCCCCTCAATGTGAGGTAAAGACCTACTTCCTGCCTACCCTAGCTTGGTATTGATATGATATATGTGGTGTTACAATGGAGGCGATCCGATTGGGAACTCGCCGTAAGAGCTAGGGTTTTAGGGCTTGATAGCTTGACCCTGTCTAAGTCCTGCGAGTCCTCTTTATATACACAGAGGCTCGCTAGGTTACAAAGGAAAACTTCCTCCACAAGGAATACATCGACTGGAACCTACTCGGAGACTAACTCCTCCTCACGTCTTCCAGGATATGTCTTCTAGATCCTTCTCCTTGTGACGGTACGATATTGGGCTTGCTTTCATGTAGGCCTTATTGTGCGAGTAAGCTGAGTCGCACTTTATCAAATATGGGCCGTGGGTTAATCTACAAAGTATTCCCCCGACATATGCGTCCTCTTCGAGCATAAAAATCTGGTTGTACCCTGCATTGCCATCAAGAAAACTGAGGATCCTGTTCAATTCCCGGAAGTCGATGCAAATCCGCAACTTGGAAGATCCTTTCTTCTCCACAGGCACAATGTTGGAAAACCAATCCGCATACCTGCAAGTCCTGATGAAATTAGCTTTAAGCAAACGACCGATCTCTTCCTTGATTCGGTCATACATATTAGGATCGAATTTCCTAGCCGATTGCTTCTGAGGTCTAAAACCGGCCTTAATTGGCAACCGATGCGCAACTACTCTCGGCTTAATCCAAACATCTCATGGTATTTCCATGCAAAGCAATCAACAAACTCATTTAGCAAGCCGATCAACACGAATTTATAGTCGGCGCTTAAATTTTTGTTTACAAACGTCAGCCTAGGAACGGAGCCATCCCCTATGTCTACCTCCTCTAACGTTCGGCCGACATAAATCCTTGTCCCAACTTGTTCATGTCTTCTATCTCTTCTATAGATTCACCCATATCGTTCCCAACGGCCCGATATTCGACGAGCCTCTTCTGTAACCACACTTTGTTGTGATCCATTAAACTATGAACGGGACAGCCGATTATCACCAATCGGCTTTAGAGAGACGGGTATAAAACCATTCCTTGTAGCACTAAGGAAGTCAAAATCTGAAAGATCACGCCCCGTCAGACATGTGGCGTTGGGATGCTGCCAGTCCACCAAAGAATCAACCAAAGCAACGCAAGTCGAATTATCTGCATGGACGACCTCCACTTCATCCTCAACCCACTAAATTAAGAACTGATGCAATGTGGATGGCACACACTGGTTCGTGTGGAGCCAATCACGGCCAAGTATGACATTGTAATTACCTTGCACCTCAGCGACGAAGAATGCAGTGGCCAAAGTCTTGCTCCCTATCGTGAGCTCAACACTCATAACGCCTTTGGCCTCGGTCCGTTCCTTGCTTTCAAATCCGTTGAGCACCACGTTGGTCTTCATCAACTTATCCTCATCTAGCCCCAACTTCTTGAAGACCGAGTACAGCATCAAATTCACAACGCGCCTCCATCAACAAGCATCCTAGCAACCGGTGATCCATCAATGTGCCCCTTGATAAATAGTGGTTTTTAAATGCTTCACCGGTTCTCGTGGTTTCTGATACGTCTCAAACGTATCTATAAATTCTGATGTTCCATGTTGATATTATACCAATTGTTACATGTTTTATATACACTTCATAGTATTTTTATGCATTTTCTGGGACTAACCTATTAACAAGATGCCATAGTGCCAGTTCCTGTTTTCTGCTATTTTTGTATTCCAGAAAAGCTAGTCTGGAAATATTCTCGGAATTGGATGAAACTTGGACAGAACCTCCTATTTTCCAACACGAAGACGGAGTCCAGAGGAGACACGGAGGGAAGCCACGTGGCGCCCACACCATGGCGCCGCGCGGGCCCCCCCCTGCCGCGTCGTGGGGTGGTGTGGGGCCCTCGTGGCTCCGCAGCCGCCGCCCTTTCGCCCATTTATTCCTCCCGACGTGAAAACCCCTAAATACCCGAGCCATTATCCACGAAAAGTTCCAGAGACGCCGCCGCCGTCAACCCTAGCTCGGGAAGGTTCAGAAGCTCTTCCCGGCACCCTGCCGGAGAGGGGAATCATCACCGAGGGCTCTACATCACCATGCCTGCCTCCGGAGTGATGCGTGAGTAGTTCATCCTTGGACTACGGGTCCATGGCAGTAGCTAGATGGTTGTCTCTCCACTTTATGCTATCATGTTTAGATCTTGTGAGCTGCCTATCATGATCAAGATCATCTTATTGTAATGCTACATGTTGTGTTTGCTGGGATCCGATGAATATTGAATACTATGTCAAGTTGATTATCAATCTATCTTATATGATTATTTATGATCTTGCATGCTTTCCGTTACTAGTAGATGCTTTGGCCAAGTAGATGCTTGTAACTCCAAGAGTGAGTATTTATGCTAGATAGTGGGTTCATGCCTCCGGTAATCTGGAGAGTGACAATAACTTCTAAGATTGTGGATGTGCTGTTGCCACTAGGGATAAAATAACCGATGCTTAGCTTAAGGGTACGCCGTTAGGTCTTATGCATTTGTTTACTTTACACACATTACTTAATGCAATTATCCGTTGCTTGCAACTTAATACCAACGGGGAACTCGGTATGACAACCTGGCGGTGGATTATTAGTCATAGACTTTGTTGGATAACAGTCTATGTATTTTGTCGTAATGCCCACATGAATATCATAGTAATCATCATGTCATATATATGCATTGTTATGCGCTCAATATTTTGTCAATTGCCCAGCTGTAATTTATTCACCCAGCATGTTAGTTATCTGTTATGGAGAGACACCACTAGTGAACTGTGGACCTCGGTCCATTCTTTTACACTGATAATACAACCAACTGCAAACACTGTTCCTTTTCATTCTCTGTAATTTACTACTATTTTCCACACCATACGTTTAATCCTTTGTTTTCAGCAAGCCGGTGAGATTGACAACCTCACTATTTCGTTGGGGCAAAGTAGTTTGATTGTCTTGTGTGCAGGTTCCACGTCAACAGTCAGAACTCCCTGCAACAGCTCTTTTCTGGCACGTTGACAACCTTCAGAAGTGATTTCTTTCTCCTACTGGTTCGATTAAACCTTGGTTTCATACTGAGGGAAACTGCTGCTACACTGCTTCATACCTTCCTCTTGGGGTCTCCCAACGAACATGTGTCTACACGCATCAGTTTCTCAAAGATAGCGTTCTTGGGACCGAAATCTAGCTATGCCACCTCTCCTTCTTCGTCTGTAGCACGGAACTCAGAGGGCAAGTAGTACACCATGTTAATATCCATACTTCCCCTCGTCAGCATGTTCTCGAAGTCCACCATCTCCTCATCGAACTCTGGCGTGGCTTCCACCCCCAAATAATTCTCCTGCTCATCCGCCACCTCCAAATCATTAGTTGATGTAATCATGTCAGTGGACGCAGGCGATGCATCAACTTCGGCGCTTTCCTCAGGTGGCGTAGGAATTGGTGTGACCTCCATATTTGCAACCTTTTTTACCTCCTTGCGCACCCACATTTGAGACGGAGCAGGGTGAATCCTTTTGAAGAATTCGTCCCTCCACATCTCTGCATCGTGTTCCGCCTTCTGCTGGTTCCTCATGCGCTGCAACTTCCTCTTCTGAGTTTTGGTTATCCCGCGGGGACACCAATTAGGTTGCGTGTACTTTGGATCCCTCGGCTTGGTTTGGCTGTTGCTGGCTTCGTGATCGTTAGCCGAGGTCCGCTGTTGCATAGATGAAACCGGCTGAATTGCCGATTTGCTGCCGCTCCTTGTCGCGACAAAGCTTCCGCTGTTTTTGCTGCCGTCGCCTGCTGTCGTCCCGGCACTGACCGCTTCTGCTGCCGTGGCGAGCTGTTTCGGCGGATTTCTCTGCTGCGACGGCTGTTTTGGCAGATTCGCTGCCGCCGTGCTGCACTGTCCTGTCTTCGACCGATCCGTCAACGACCAGTTCCTCGAGCAACAACTCATGCGTGCCAATGATTACTGTGCCCACATTTGTGACACATTTTTGTTGTTCAGTACTTGTTGACTCGCCCGTTGTTGGTTGACGTAGGACGCCAAACCCTCTGCGCTTCGTTGCGATGATATGACCGATTGGCGTTGCTGCCCAACCGGTCGTGAACAAGGCATCTGATCCTGTCATGAATAGATCTCCGAGGAGCTGTCCACCCCAGATGAAATGCATGTGGCGCCATTGGGGTTGCATCTGTCCTCCGTTGTAATATCGTGGCGCATAGAGAAGTGTCGCCCCATGGGGCCCAGGCATCCACTGCCCATACGGCCTCTCACGCCTCGGAGACCTCTCCCTTGGAGGTGATCTTGAACGCTTCATATGAGATTGCCGGTTGTACGAACCGGCAGCTTGGCGCGTGTACTTGTTTAGCAACATGTCGAAGGTTGGTTTGATCTTCTTGCATCGCGCATTCGCCTCATTCTTCTTCCACTTGCCAACTTCTGGGCTCTTCGGCTTTATGAATTTAGCACGAATACCCTCTTGCGCTGGTGCTTGCCCCCCGGGTGCGGTGTTCTTGATAGTGATCTTCAGCACCTCCTTGCCCCCGGCTTGCTTGTCTAGCACCACTTCTCTCCTTGCAGCCTTGTCGTTGTCCTTGTTGTTCCTGGGCTCACCAATAACGACATTAGCTTTGTTAACAGATCCGGCTGCCTCTGGCCGAATTAACACCTTCTTCCCTTGCAGCTCGATGGTGTTCATGGGGAAAGGCTGCTTATCGACTTGCATATCGGAAAAACTCAATCGTCCATCATTCATGGCCGATTGTATCTCTCGTCGAAAAATATTGCGGTCGTTAGTAGCATGAGAAAATAAATTATGATACTTGCAATATGCACGCCATTTTAAGTCATCAAACGGCGGTAAAGCATGAGAAATGCGAATATGTTTATCTTGAAGCATAGCATCAAAAATTCTATCACATTTACCAACGTCAAAGCTGAACACCATATCATCATCCCGACCCTTGCGAGTCGGCTTTAAAGCTTCACATGTATACGGTTTGGCCTTTGATGGCCAAACAAACTCAGCAGCATATACATCGGCCTCATCGTCCGAATTTTCGCTGTTGTAATCTACCATGTGGAGATGGGGACGGTCAGATTTAGATCTATGTGTGTCCCTCATCTCTTTGCCATGGTTTTCTTGAGCCAATGCTCGCTGCAAGACTTGGCTAACATTTAAAAATTCAAAACCCTCAATTCTTTCTTTTATGTGGGTTCTCAAACCGTTAAGCACTAAATCAGCCATGTCCCTTTCGGTTATCACCAAGCTATAACACCGGTTTTTAGTGTCTCTAAATCGCTTGACGTAATCGGTGACCAATTCGCCATGTTTTTGCCTAACCGATGTAAGATGGGACAACTTAAGCTCATTATCACCGGTATAAAAGTGCTCATGGAACTTCTTTTCTAGATGATACCAAGTGTGAATAGAACCATAAGGTAATGAAGAAAACCATGAGAAAGCAGTACCGGTTAATGACAATGGAAACAAGCGCACTTTTAAAGGATCAGTATTTCCAGCTTCTCCTAACTGCGCTAGATACTGACTCACACGCTCCCACGTCATTTTATTGTCTACCCATTGAATTTAGCAAAATCAGGGACTTTATAACCTTGGGGGTACGGTATGCTGTCAAAATATTCTGGATATGGCTTTTGGCACATTCGGCTAATTGGCTTCGGCTCTATGCAGAAGTTGTCGTAGAACATTTTTTGCAATTCGGCTCTAAGAGTAACCATGTTTTCATCCATGACCGAATTACCTACTAGTGGTGCCGCTAAATTATAATTTGGGGCTGTGATATTGGCTATGGGTGTTGTGACCTGATTCGGCAATGGAGCCGAATATGGCATGCTACTCGTAGGCGCAGTGGGTGCGGAATTGTGATTTGGTGCCGTAAGATTAGCTATAGGTGACTCAACATAATTTCGGCACTAGAGCCGAATACGGTATGCTGCTAATAGGCATTGGAGATACCGGCACGTTTATGAGCTGACTATCTTGAAAAGGACGCTTCGGCGTACCCTGAGGTGCAGCCGATGAACCAGGTGGAGCTATATTAGGGTTTCTAGCGGGAAGGCTTGCACTAGCAAAATTATCAAGCGTATTTTTCCCAGCTTTAATCACATCTAACATGGCCGCATACGCTAGGTTACTGGACTCGGTGGCATAATGATTAATTGCAGCTATTTGGTCCTTAGAAAAGACGTCGGAACTTACAATGGGCTTGGCTGGGATGCCGAGCATGGGTGGCAGCTTGTTCTCGCCGAGCGGGACGAGGCCCCCTTGGCGTTCCTTCTTGTATCTGGAGAGGAACGACTTCACGTCCTCTTCCTCTTGCTGCTTCTTCAGAGCCTCGAACTCCTCCTTGCGCTTCTTCTCCAGCGCGTCGAGTTGCTCCTGGCATTCCTTCTTCCACGCCTCATAGTCTTGGCGCTGCTCCGCCCAAAGATCATCGAAGCTAGGCTTGATGATGTTTTCGGCGCTAACATCAGCTGGCCGGGGAATCTGGCTCGACATGATGATCAGGCTCCCCAGCGGAGTCGCCGAAAAGTGTGTTGACACACGAACACGTCACGTGTACCCGCGGCGCCGAGGGAGATGCTCCGCAACTCACTCCGCGGGAGGCTCGCCGGAAGCACGATACGCAAGACAATCCGGCGGGCACGTTTGGAACCCGACACCCCACACGCCCGGGGGGACCCCGTCTGGACGCACAGCGGCGATGGGCTGCCCTAGGTCACTTCGCGTCGACCTTGGGCTCGCAGATCGAAATCCTCCTTGACGAAGAACGTCGATGAATGAAAGCAATGACAGAGGTAGAAGATGATGCGAAAATAGACAATAGTAGATTGGTTTTGTGTTTGACGATTGTGTGTTGTTCAATCGGCCAGCACCCTCGTATATAAGGACGGCTGGACTTCCCGTGCAAGGAAAAGGTTTGGATTCATGTCCAAACACACTAATTTGGGTCCAATTCAGATGGTCTGACCCGAACCTTCCAAAACTGTTCGGTTTGCACCTTGCAGGTTGTTTTTGAGGCAGTTGCCGACCTCAGATCAAAATCTCGTAGAAGACAAAGTTGTTTGTCTTGAAAAGGCGAAGAACTTTCATTTTATGTGTTGTTTCATCCGAGTCCATCTTAAGGGTTTATTCTTACTCGGACGGAAAAAAGTATATCCCAAACGAGCAGCCTCCTAGGGCACTTTTCCTTACGCATCTGGGCAGACATTGGCCGGTGTATGTCTGATTCCGTGCGTAATTTTAAATTTTAACTGTATTTCGGCTTTAAAAGTTGCATATGACCTCGGTTTGAAATGATCCAAAAACCAAATCGCTTGTCTCGATGAGGCGCATAACTTTTGTTCACATTATTTTTCATTTGAGATCATCTTGGTGACATCTCTTTATAAGCCGAAATTGGTCGTCAACAGGTGGCACAACTGCTGCAGCCTCCACTTGTGGTTCTGGTGTGACTATGTTGGATTGTGGCAGTGGTTTCGAGGTGAAAATTTTGACCGTATTGGGGCCGGTGGCGGTGACGCTTTCTGGCGCAATGCTCCCCCTTGGGGGCACCGTCGAGGGACCATGCCACTCCATTCTCGGGTTCTGGGTGAAAACCATGGCCCATCGCTGGACCGGACGAAGGCGACGCTTTGGCACCGTCCCCTTCTTGAAGGCGCCGTCTTGGGAGCCTAGTGTCTGCCGGTTAACAAGGTGTGGGTGGTACATGGGCAGGACCCTTCTCGTCGTGCTCTCAGCTCCGGTGAGTTGATTTTGTCATTGATCTCCCTTGGTCGTCATGTTGTCTGTCTCCTGCCATCTGTGCTCTCGGGTGAGCTTCTCCAACTCCGACGGTGCGGCGCTCTTCGAACCGAGCGAGGGGGAAGGGGCCCTTTCGGATATGGAGGCGGATGGTGCTGCGACGTTGGGCAGCCTTCAGGTCGCACATGTGGGCAGAATTTCTTCAGCGGATCCAAGGCTTCGTCGTCAAGCTCTCGCGTCACCTCTTATCAATGATCGTTGCGGCAGATGGCTTTTTGGAGCATTCCAAGCGGTGTGTCTTGTTTTTTTTGTTTGCTTGTTGTTCCTTTTCTTGTTTGCTGATTTCCTCAGCACCTGTTTGTAATGGCCGTTGTAAAACTCTGGGGACTTTGTTAATTCAAAGTTGGGAATCTTTTGCCTTTTATCTGTTTTTTTGCTTCTTTGATGATAACTATTTTTACTGTGATTCTAACAATAATTATATGGCATGTGTGATAGAAACCTTATAGAAAATATTTGTTTAATTGCATAGGGAAGTGATGGGATCCTATTTCTTATGTGGCGCAGTTAGAGTTTGTCTTAATTATTTTGAGTTGATTACCGGTTAAGTCGTTGAAAATCCTATCATATCTTGGATTTCTTACATTAGTTAATTTATTGCCAATACCACAACGTTATCTTTTCAATGTACAAAAATTGAAGTTACAATAGATATTATTTACCAAAAAGTTGTTTTGGAGGACATGTTAGCTACATGGAGCCCTTTTTGATTTTTAATTAACATTTTAAAGTTTAAAAAATCCAAAAAAAAAATTGATGTTGACAATGCCTTATTCTATGGTCCTACAAAGTCTCAACACGAAATAATTTTTATTCCGTCCATCACAAAAAACGACAAATCTGAAGGTGTTCAAATTTTGCACGGTCCGTACTACCTCAGATCTAGTTTTTTTAATTTTGAACAGCCCAAAATACATAATATTTCACATTGGTTTTTTTACACTATGGTAGAAGTCGTGATTGTCTATATTTAGTATTTTCCATATTTGTTTGAAACTTAGAAGTGTCGATTTTGATTTTTTTTTCAAAAAAAGAAGCGTCTGGATGGAGCCCATCCTCCAAAACTGCGCACTAGTAAAGTAAACATTGAAAGTGCATATAAGGTCTATACAAGTGACACATATAACTTGGGGGACCATTCGGTTTACCTAGTAGCTCTTGAAGGTGTCGCTCATTACTTCCATATTGAACTACTACGATAACCAATTTATACTTGAGGGTATCGATTCCCTTATGACATGAGTGCTATCCATGTCGATGGTGGCGAGAGACATGGTTGTGGCATATATTGTTTTTGTTGTGATGATCGGATAGACCCTCTTTTGACACATCATCGCGGTGAAATTGTAGTTAGCAGGTCATATACAGATGGTTCAATGTTAAGGTGTGGTGTATCTTTGCATGCTGTGTGTTGGGGAGGGCATTGGGGGGGGGGGGGGGGGGGGATTGCTCGATGCCATCCCGATATCATTTTTGATTGGTGTTGCTCCACACCTAGGTGACTTGTCCGTCATTACGTTGTTGCTTTTTTTTTTTTTTTGAATGGAGTGCGTGTACAACATCAGATCAACAAACGCACACACACGCAGAGAGACAGGAACGAGCTCACCGCCCGGCGAGGCCAAGATCCGCCGCACCGCCCGCCACTTCCAAGCACCAGCAGCACGCCGCCAGGGAGGAAGAAGGCGAGGTCACCGCACCCCGAAGTCGACGACCCGACCAACCATGTTGAACTGCCGCATGATCCATCCGACGCAGGCGCCGGAATCTGGTCGATGAACGATCCTCGGCTCCGAGCCGTCGCCAGCCCGCCCTCGCCGTCTCCCGCCGGAAACGAGCACGAGGACGCCACCCTTCTTCCGCAGAGCCGACCAAGCCCGCCGAAGGAGAACCTCCCGTCTTCAAACTCCCACGCAGTTGTCTTCCTCCCCGCCGGCCTGTACAGAGGAAGAAGAACAAGAGCAGGCCGAGGAATCCGCAGATCCGCGGCCACCAAAAGTCGCCCGCGCCGCCGCGGAGCTCCGAGGAGCGCCGCCGCAGAAGGGGAAGCGCGCCGACCCCCACCCAGCCACCGACACCATCGCCACGTCCACGACGCCGCTGGTGGAACCCTACCGCGACCTACACTATATACAGGCCGGGATCCGGGGATCCCCCACCCTCCCGCCGCCGGAGCGGCCGACGGAGGGGAGGAATCGCCCGGATCGCCGGCGAGCGAGGTGGTCGGACGGGGCGCTCTCAAAAATCGCCTCTGGCTCTACAGTAGAGGAAGAGGAGGAGCGACCGACAGCTCTTTACGTTGTTGCTTTTTTCTCTCCAATTCATGGAGCTTTATAAGTATGTCATGTTTAATATGTTTTTGTTATACAATATGAGTGGAGTCATTTATCTTTAGTTATCGACGCACATTTTAGATAAGCATAAAGTCAAGACAAACCACCAGCTAAATGCGATATATATGTTGTTTGAATGTGAGAAACAATAAACCTTGCTATTTCTTACTCCCTCCGTGCATGAATATAAGAAGTTTTAGCTATCCAACATGTTGTCTACATGCATACTAATATGAGTGCACATACACACTAAAATATGTCTACATACATCTAAATATATGTGAATGTGGACAAATGCTAAAACATCTTATATACTCCCTCGGATCCGTTATAATAGTCGTGGGAAACTAAGGTGAGCAGTACAAGCGTTATGTACAACCTCCGAATCTTTTTCTGGATCGGAGGGAGTATTAAAAAACGGAGGAGTACTTGTTATGATTATGCACAATGACATTAATGCATTCTATTTTCTACCCGAGTAAGTTAGTAACTGTGTTTTTGTCCAAACTTTCACGTATGAAACACGGCCAAATATTTTTTATGTGAACCATAAGAAAAATGTGTTCTTTATAAAAAACAACATTTGCCTAGTTGTATTTGCCAAAAAAAGGAAGACTTGCTGTTACTTTTACTCCGTATATAAGGAATACATATTTTTTCTCATATACATATTTCCTATCGCCTTTCCTTTTTTTTATTGCCCTTTTCTTGCAGGTCTTGCCTTTTGGTTTCGTCCTCATCGTCCTCCTCCTCTTCTTCCGCTTCCCCTCCCTAATCTCCGACAGTTTCCAATTTCTCATCTCCCAAACCCAAACCCCAACCAAAAGAGTCGCACGCGACTTCGCAAGAGCAGACGAAACCGAGAGACCTCCTCCTCCTTCCCCGCCCCGCTCCAAACCCTAAATCCTTCTCCAGATCTCGCCCCCGCCCCGCCCTACCCCGATGTGACGCGGCCCCTAGGGTTTGTGCCGGTGCCGTGTGATTGTTGGGTCCCGGTTCGCTGGGCGATTTCGGACCCCAGGGGTCGGAGCTGGCGGCGCGCGCGCACATGAAGGACCCGGCGCACCGCACCAAGGTGGTGCTCCGGCGGCTGCCGCCGGCGATTGCGCAGCAGGCCGTCGTGGACCAGGTCGACGCGCGCTTCGCTGGGCGGTACGACTGGGCCTGCTTCTGCGCCGGTAATGCCAGGTCAGCGTTTCCTCCCTCTCCCCTGTGCGTGCGTTGGCGCGTCTGTGTGGTTCGGCGCTCGTTAGGTCTGGATTGGGGTCGTGGCTGCTTAACCTAGGAATTATGGGTAGGCGACTAGCCCTGTCCCATGTTTTTTCACAGGATATCGTGTGCTGGTTAAGCGATTAGTTTAGTTATTAGCAATTAGCTTGTCCATATATGTAATTGAGATGCATAGCTTAAACAGGTGCCGTTATCTAGTGCTGTGTATTTTTCCTGTTAATGACGTCTCTTTAGTTTGTCGCTGACCTTTCTGTGGTACTATGGAAGATGAAGGGCTGTATATTTTACATGACATGGGCTATATTTATGAGTAAAATGTTCATATTCGCTTTCTCTTATGTTTGATACAGGAGCCAGAAGTTTTTATCTTGTTTTCATGTTGTGTGCCTGTGAGATTTGCTTAGAATGTGCTTGTTATAGAACAAGTTCCTTAGCAACCTTAAATTCAAAACTACCTTGAAGCATTCAGCTTCTTACTTACTAGCCTTGTAATGCTTTTTGTCTGATGACTTGCTTAGCAATTTCTTGCTTTAATTTGCTGCCCTCGAGAATTTTTTTCAAAGTATAAGGTTTTCTTAATCATTATACCTAGCAGTGGGAGCTAAACAATAATGGCATTCTTGTCTGTCACCGACTTTTTTTCAATAGGCAATTTGTCTATCCAGCCAACAGAATCGTAGATTTTCTTGTTTCTACCTTAATTTTAAGAGTCCAGAAGATGTTTAAACAATAGAGACATTCTTTTTTGTCACCATCTTTTTTCATACTGGCTAACATTTTTTCTCAATCCAGCCAAAAGAATCATCGGTATTCTCGTCTCTACCTCAACTTCAAGAGCCCAGAAGATGTTGTTGAGTTTGCTGAGTTCTTTAATGGCCATGTATTTGTGAATGAAAAGGGTAAGGTTTTCATTCCTTAGAAATATGCCCTTTTTGTTGGTGCTTTGCGCGCACTTTAGTTCCTACTTCTGTATTAAGTATATCACTACACATGATGTGATATTTGCAACGACTGTATTATTGTGTACAAGATCACAACATTAAATATTGATGCCATTTAGATAGCCATTGAACTTACATGCCCATGATTAGGGATAGCTAGCAAATAAATATCTGGCATATTGCGTTTCCACCCAGTTGAGGCTCTGTTTTCCCTTTAATTTCTGAGCAGCGTAGGGACAATACAGTATGGAGAGACTAGTAAAGTACAATATGAGGCACCGGTTTCAGTGGACAAATGCACTGTAATATCTTTGTTTAGTGCCATTAGAAATTTAGAAGTGCCACCAGTGTTGCTTTAGACTGAGCTTCTCCAAAAATGAAATTAGCCACCACTTTCCTCTTTTATAGCCTGTCCAATAATTTTATTCTTAAATATACCAAGCTAAGCCTTAAGCGTTGATGGGTCTAGACTTGTTTGGTCAGCTATTGGGGGTGGTCAATGAAAGCAAGCGCAACCTATGTTAGATTCTTGGCATGGGGCTATTTAATCCATGTCCTGTTAGCCTGGAATTGTTCAATACCTTTGCCATAAATTTGGAATAGATTTATGTAGTTATTTTTCTCTAACACTTGATTATATATTTGGTTATGCATCAATGTTTCTTTTGATTTGTATGTCATGCATGTCGTCCATGGTTCTCTGCCAGGTGCTCAATTTAAAGCTCTTGTGGAATATGCACCATCACAACAGGTTCCAAAATCAAATATCAAGAAAGATGCTCGTCAAGGAACTATAACGAAAGGTCCTAAATAGACATTTTTTTGTCCAATGCGTACCATACTTCCATGTTTTTCATTTTTCAAACTTAACGGTTTCTGTTATCTGATAATTAGATCCGGAATACTTGGAGTTTCTTGAGCTTATATCAAAGCCTACGGAGCACTTACCGAGTGCTGAAATTCAGCTTGAAAGGAAAGAAGCTGAAAGAGCAGGTAAAACATGTCATTATTTTGATATTTTCTGTTCTTGGTTCATTATTATATGTTTTCAAAGATGCCAAGTATAAAAGAAACTCATGTCTTTACTTGGTTACTATTGCAGCTGCTGGAAAGGAGCCACCTGTTGTGACACCTCTTATGGCGTATATTCGCCAGCAAAGAGCAGCTAAGAGTATGGCTCAGGTACATTAGCTCAATTGATTATGATCTTTGGTTCTATTATTGTTTATCAACTGTCGGGTGTCTACTAACCATCATTTCATACACCACAGAGGTCTGTAAGCAGTAGACTAAGCAGAAAAGTTGCAGGTGTGGTAACTAGTTCTAGTCCTTCTAAAAGGGCCTCTGAAAGGCGCAGGGCCTCCACTTCAGCGGTAATATGCTTGATTGAGAACTTGCTGAAATTTTCTGTTGTCAATGAAATGGATCGTATACTTTCGTATGTATGTTTTCAGTAGGCTTACAAATCAATCGTGTAACTTTGAAATAAAAATAACATGTATTGACTACTCTATTCCAAGCTTGGATATGGCAGACATACCATTTTCGTATATTGACCATTTGGATTGTAACATGTGGTAGCAGGTGGGGTCCAAATGACAGCACAGTACTGTGGCATGTTTTTACAGAAGTATGTTTGTGTAGTGTACTCTATGCCTGGACAAGTAGGCATATATTAGTTCCTTACTACATATTTTCATTTTATATTGCAGCAAAAAAATTCCGAAAAGAGTGGTGCTCTCTGTTTGTACTTTGATTTGACATAATGACAAAACAATTTCTTCTGTGTCCTTTCATATTATATCACCACAACAAATCAGATGCTCTGTTCTTTGGCCTATGGTTATGTTTTCGTTAGCATGTTAATTCTTATGAGTTATGACTACTATCAGACTGTCACTTCGTCCCAATACATAGCTGTGATGCCCTGATGTTTATGAATTGTATGCTCCTATATGTTTTTTATATATTTCAGACGCTTCACAATTGTTTTATTTTGTGGTTATGGTGTGGAGTTCTCGTTCCTTTGCGCCATAGACAAGTATTGTATGCTGTCTTGTTTAGTTGAAGCACACGTACACTCGCAATGCTCGCACCTCAGCTCCTTTAAGTGTTGGGCCATTTATTTGTGGTGGTTTGTAGAAAGTATTACATGTTTTCTTGAGGCTCTGTCTTGGTGTCCCATATGCCATAACTCTTCTCTCAGAATGATGACCTGTCAAAACCAAGAAAACAGCAAATGCTACTTTCTGTTTATTATCTGCAATGAATTATGACCTGAAGTTTTTAATTTCTGCTTTTTTGTGATATCTATCAGTATGTTGTGCGAGAAAATGCTAAGGAGAAGCCAACTTACATCTTAGCCTCAAAGAGAGATGATCATACAAGAGAGAAAATTATTGCTGGAACTTCAGGTTGTACTGTATCAAGACATTGTCAATTGCTATTAGCTTGTTATAACTGTTGTCAATATTCAACATTATTCGGGTTTTGTAGTCTATTACTAAGTGATCTTTCTGATACGATCCTCGGTTAGTGCTGTTAAAATGTTGTATCATCAACTAACAAACGGACAATGGTTCTTTCACTTGAGCCCCATTATCAACTAGAGCTGATTTCGTAACTTGGGAATGGCGCACAATTCAAGTTTGTAAGAACCGAGTAATGGCTGAGTTGGTGTACTGCACCGTGTGGAATGTACTCCCTCCGTTCTAAATTAGTTGTCTTTCATTTGTACAAAAGTGGATGTATCTATACTTGTAACATGTCTAGATACATCCACTTTTGTACAAATGAAAGACAACTAATTTGGAACGGAGGGAGTAGCTAATATGATAACCTTTACTATTTTGACTAAAATGTATTAGCTGCTAGTTATTGTTCTCGGCAATGGCAAAATAAGTATGCTTTTGAAAAGCACCTTTAATGCAAACAAACATTGTATGTGTTTTCACTTATTCAGTTTGATGGCTGACATATCGATGTGTCAGTAGGCCAAGTGCATGTATTGTATGTCAATACTTGCAGTCCATTCATGGGAATGACACTTGTCGTCCCTGCATGGTGTCGTACACTTATATGTTATTTTCGTATTCGACAAATTAGGTTTTGTATTCTCATTTATTTATTCTAAGCATGGAGCTGTATTTCCTTTCCAAGAAGTGTAACTGTCTAAATCTTGTTTTATCCAGTTAAAATTTTCTCTCGTGTTTTGTGCTGCACTCTTTCCATCCTTATGATGGAATACAAATGTACGGTTCTTCTATGATGTTAATTATTGTAGTTTTGTTTGTCTCGTCTTGTAGATGGTACAAGTGGAGGACCATCTGGGTCTCCCCAGGTCGTTGACGGTAAAAGAGACAAAATTGTCCTTTTGAAAGGAAGAGCAAGGGTTGATTCCAATGTAAGCCTACACGTTCCACAAGGCTTTGTACCATTTAATTAGTATGGGCTGTCATTTTATTTGCTGTTGTCACAGATATCTGATAGCTCAACTCCGCAGCAGTCTGTACCCCCTTTGCGAAATGCTCCCCCATCAAGTTCTAGGCAAGACCAGCGGCATGAGGCCAGTGGCAGAATTATCAAGACTATACTCTCAAACAAGGAAGGACGCCATGGAATAGCATCTCAACATGAGCAAGAAGGTCACATGATAAATGCTGACAAGGATAAGCGCCCACCACGGGTTCCAAACTCGCGTTCCATTGTGAAAGATCAAATTGTTGAAAATGCTGATAAAAGCCACTATGATGACAAGCTTAATCATCTGCATGGTTCTGGACCCATTGGTGAGAAGATTGAAAGGCAAGCCAGAAATAGAGATAGGCCTGACCGTGGTGTATGGGCCCCTCGTCGCTATGAAAAGTCTGCAGCAGGAGGTGGTACGCAAGCCTCATCATCTGAGTTCCCGCTAATGCAGTCACATTCTGAGGATAATTTGTCTCAGCAAGCAGATGGTACAATTCTCAGCTAAACGGCTTTATTATTAGTAATTCCTTATGCTCGAGTAACTGTATTAACCTAGCTGCTTATGTAGGCCATGGAGAGAGAAAGATAGACACAAGGAATCCTGGTGGCCGTGGTGGCCTTGTGGAGAATGGTTTGTATTTTATCTGGTTATAGTTAGTGATTAGCAAACAAGTTGTGCAGAGTTTCCTAGATCAGTTTCTGTATTAAGGCTCATTGTGTATTGTTATTCAGGAAACAGGCAGGCCAACCGCCGTGGTCCGCAACGTGGGCTGAAGGAGATGGAAATCTCTCCTATTGCATCTGATGGAAAACCTGCAAAGAGGGGCCCTGCTAGCTATGGGGCTCATGAGGTGTGATTACTGATTAGTTTATAGTTTCCTACTTGCCTTGGCTGATTCCAGAATCTAATACCATAAATGCTGTGCGCAGAGACAAGTATGGGTTCAAAAGTCAAGTTCAGGATCGTGAATTTGTCCACCGATGGTACGTCTATGTTGCCATAGTTTCTTTAACCTGTATCTGCTCCCATAATTATACGTGTACAGCGATCCTCATGTTTCCAGCAATCCAGCACCATCTGTTGGGTGTTTTTGTCTCTAGGTTTTATCTGATTTCTTGCTGGAAAACATATGTACCAAGAATAGATTTTGTGCTTTCAGGTGCATGAGATACTGGGGATTTAAAAACACTTTATTCTGAAAATTATGTTACTGTATTTTTTTTTGTGATGATGTTACTGTATTTTCTATACATGTACATCGTGAATAAGTATGCACAAGTGTGTGCTAATAAAATAAGAGGGACAAATGACTTGGCAACTATAAGTGTGCATTTTGTACATCGTGAATAAGTATGCACAAGTGTGTGCTAATAAAATAAGAGGGACAAATGACATGGCAACTATAAGTGTGCATTTTGTTGTACCGCAGATAGACATTTTTTGCACAAAAATTGCTAACACACTTTTGAACCATATTTCTGTGGTATGTTTTTGAAGCAGTTTTTTTTTGTTCCTACCTGAGAGTACTCTTGTGTGTACCTTTGCATTTGCCTGACAAGTATACACTTATTTATCAGCTTTATCTGTCTTGTAGATACTTTAATCAAAACAGATGTTGCAAGTTGTGCAGAAGTTTCTGGATTTTGCAGCTCATTCTGAAGTTCGTGAATGAAATTGTGAGATGGTTCTGTGAAGTGCAATCCCGGATTTGCCAATGGAAGTCCCAGCTATAGCTGAAAAGGGAGCTCTTTGATTTGATTCACAGAATCACAAGCAATATTGAAGTAACATAACCCACAAGTAGGAGCTCTCCATCACTTTGGGTGAGATTTGATTTTGGACCCAAGGTTGCTAGTTCTGGAGTGATGGATGAAAATTAGGCTGGCATCAGTTACACCTCGAGACAGTGGTCACATATTTCCAAGACCCCTGGAGGCTATACACAAAACCCGACGATACATCAGTGATGGATGTACATATCTCTAGTGAAAGAAGTGGTCTGGTTCTGATTGCTGTTTACAGGTTAGAGGTGCCATGTATCTACAAAGAGATAAGAGTTGTCAGACTACCCAGCTTGCTAAATAAAGGCGAACTTTTAGTTAGTTGATTATGAGAACTGCTGTACCAGGGCATTGTCGGCACAACAGAAGTTACCGGTGAGTGCAGAGTGAAATCACACGTTCTTGTTTTATGCCCCGGGTAAATGGAATGTGAGGTTATTTTGGCATGTTGAAGTTGCTGGTGTGTGTTTTGCAGTTATGTCTCACCAGATAACTTATATGCATGGTGATGGTGTACAGCATCAAAGGTTGTTGCTGTTTTTATTATCACGACTCTCAACCTCCACCTCAGGGAGAGGCATTCAGCTGCGTTTGTAAACTTAGAAGATAAGAGATGATCATCAATTGCTCATCATCATCATCATCATCATCATCAGCGTAGGAACTGGCTTCCTGTTACATCAAATCATGGATCATCAACTCATGGTTGCTATCCATATTCTGAATAAAAACAATGAAACAACCAAACACCTTAACTAATTTAACTCAAAAATCATGAAGAAACATATCTTGGCAAAGGGTCGAACATCTTGTGTGTGAGACATGTGTGAGGTGGCCTAGGCAGAAGTTGCGTCTGAGGTGGCCTAGGCCGAAGTTGCGTGTCTGCCAAGGCGATGAGAGCGGAAGGTTGAAGAAAAACCGTTGACCGGTGTAGGGTGGATGGAGGAGGTCAGATGGCCTGCGGAAGTGGCAACGTCAGTAATGTGACCTACCAATGGTTGGATCCACGTGCGCGTTGTTGCTGGGTAGGGGCCACCAAACCATCGGCGGTTGAAACAGGAGTACGGGACGGTGACGATGACAATTTGGTAGGGGTGGGATAGGAGGTGAGGGGTGGAATTTTTGTGTCCAATGCCCCAATATCCCTATCGGGAGGGCTATTGCAAGCGCTGATGGAGATGCTCTATTGTCTGAACAAACATAAATCCAAGAGGACACACCTTATAGCACATATAACTCCTCGCCTTACTCCTTTGTCATCCAGGACAGGAGACCCCGAGCCAACCCAGATCTTTGGTTAAGCGCTCTCTTCTGGCGTCCTCCCTGACTGCTGCTGCCGCTAGCTGGTGACGAGGTGGCAGCGCCTCCCTAGATCGTGCGATTGAGGCAGCTCCATGGTGGAGGGTTTGGCCGCCGGGTGCTACGCTATTGACGAGCTTTAGCAGCAACGCAAGGGCAGGGGACATACTGATATGGTCAAATATCGTCCGGTTGTGCCTTTCCCGTGACTAGTGGCTGCGTCGACAAGGAAGGCAACGCAACAATAGAGTGGTGGTCTTCCTGGGGTTGGTGGATATGCAAGAGAGCCGTGTTGCTCAAGCGGGAGTGCAAGGCGACAAGGTAAGACCATATCAAAAGTATTCAGAAAATCTAATTGTTCTAGCAGTAAATATGTTATAGTGTTCTATGCATCCGTAAAATTTCGTGGAGAAATGAATTCATGGTGCGTTGGAAATGGGTTTTAAACAGACTATTCTAAACCCTTTCTAGATCATTGTTTTTTATTTCACGAAACATCACATATATCATGAGAGGAGATTTCGTGCTCCCGTGGTCTAATGATCCTGGCACTTTAAATAAATTGAAATAAATATTACAAGTTCAATGTTGTTTTAGAAAAATTCCGAATATAGCCAACTGTGTATTCCACAAACGTGATTTTTTCCAAATTCAAATAATTTTTATTCCACGCTACAAAAAAAAATGACAAATGTGTGGATTGAATATGCATATTTACAAATCTCTAAATTTATCAAATTCGAGAATATTCGATTCAATTTTGTTTTCGAGAATATGCCCTCTGGCTCTTACCGCCATCCGGTCTAGGAGGCGTAAAACAGTTTGTGTCCCCTAGTCCTCTCATCGCGCCGCTGCCGAAGGGAAAACTGAAATTCGCAGTCTAGGGTTTGCTCCGCGTCGAATCCGCCGACGTCGGAATGCAGAGGTACGGGCTGCAGCTCCGCAAGAAGCCAGCGGCGTCCTCCTCGTCGCGACCGCCCCCGCCGGCGCGCCCCCTGGCGGCATTCGCCGACGACGGCGACGACGACGTCGAGGCAGACATCCTCCGCAGTCATCCAAGAAGCGCGCTCTCCAGAAGGTAACCAGCCACCCGGACTCCATTTGCTGCGAGTTCTCCTTCGCTGGCTCTCGGCCTAGATGGTTGATTTGTTCTTTGCGGGGTGGTGTGCTCGCGCAGGTGGAGGACCTTCAGAAGAAGGCGATCGAGGAGGATCCATCGGTGTTTGCCTACGATGAGGTCTACGATGATATGAAGGAGAAGGCCGCTCGCCCCAAGATGCAGGCCAAGGTTGTTCGGCAGGTAATTAACCGTCCTCGTCCTGCACAATCATTAATTTAAATTGATTAGATGCGCTTGAGGGCTTTGTCTATGCTTACTATCATGCACTGCAGATTATTATAGTGTTGCCCCAACTTACTTTGAATTTTGTGAGGAGCAATTCCGGATATTGTTATCTTGTTTGATTGGAACAAACATCAGCGTGAGAGATATAAATGTTTGGAACATAACATTTTATACGCTAAAATTGGAGATTATCTAGCTTATATATTTTGAAGCATAATTGAAGGCCAAACTTGGATTGTAAGACTCACAGAAATTGGCCTCCATAGGTGGCTTGTATACCTCTGAGGATTTTAATAGTTCTTCATTATCATAGGGAGGTAGTTGGTTATGTTAAATGTGTAATAGAGACATGTATCCAGAGGCAAGCACATTAATGTAGAAGGTGCTGCGGGTTGCTGCAAAAGCAACACGCCACTACTAATCAAAATCACATGATGGAGCTAAAATGGAAAAATATTGGGATATTCTAATCTTTCGTCTAACTCTTTACTTGTTTTCTGTTTCCATGGTATTGTTTGCAGTCAAAGTACATTGAAGCACTCAAGGAAAAAGCAGAACAACGTAAACGAGAACAGGACATAGTGTATGAGAGGAAGCTTCATAAAGAGAGGAGCAAGGAGGACCACCTGTTTGGTGACAAAGACAAATTTGTAACATCTGCATATAGGAAGAAACTTGAGGAGGAGAAAAAATGGCTAGAGGAAGAAAGACGGCGGCAACTTCAAGAAGAAAGGGATGATGTAAGTTTCGCTCATTTAATCATTATACATGGTTCTTACATGCTACTACTTATCTTCATGGTTCATATTTATGTTTTTTAAGTTGCACGTTTTCTGCTACTTTATTCATAAATGATATTGTACGGTATAGCCTTTAGTTAATTCTACCAGAGTTTGATCTTTCAAAGTATGCACGGAAACTTGAAATAGTCTGATGGCTGTGAAGAATTATCATCAAACTTTTAATGTGAATTGTGCCCTTGTGTCTGATCATGCAAGTGTGTAATTTGTGGCAGTATTAACCCATTTGTGTTTTTTGCACAAATATCCCGTTTGTGTTGGTAGAAGAGTTGGAGAATGAATGGGCTTTGGTACAATGGCACCTTAGGATGTCTCCAACGGGGCGACGCAAACGGACGCGCGTTTGGTCCGCGTTTGGTCCGTTTGCGTCGGCAAACGGACGCGCGTCCGGCCCATGTCCGCCCCTTTCTGGCCAGTGCCCCCAACGGGCCGACGCATCGAGTCCGCCCGCATGTTTTTTTGTTTTTGTTAACAGGCCATATATGGGCCATTTTCATTCATATATAGGGGGTGGGCCGACGCATCGAGTCAGCCCGGCCAGGGTTTTTGATCAATCTATAGAAAACAAGTATATACGAAACAAAATAAACCATACAATCCGAATAATACAATCCAAATGGTTTATCAAATAGTTATTACAATCCAAATAATTCAGCAAATAATAAATTGTTTCATGCATAGTCTTACAAACCAAATAAAAATAAGACCAATAGTTCATCAAATGGAACTACTGGTTACCGTAGTGCTGCCAAACATGCTCCACCAAATCATTTTGGAGCTGGTTATGAGACACCTTCTCACGAATGTCACGGTGGAAGTCGAGGAACTGATCAAATGTGGACGGTCCCTGGGGCTGTACCAACTGACCCTGAAACTGCCAAGCCTGATCATGCATACACTCGTCGCGTTCGTCCTCCACGATCATGTTGTGCATGATCACACAAGCTGTCATCACCTCCCAGAGTTGGTCCTTGTCCCATCCGGCCGCATCCTCTCAATGTACTCATTGACGATGAGGGTGGCAACCAGGCCGTCACTCTCATCGTCCGAGGAATCATCCGATGATGGCGCGCACAGGATGTAGTTCTTGTAGTACCATTCATCGGAGCTATCCATGGCCGAGTTCGTACCTGAGTTGGTGCCGGGGCTGACGGCCGAACACCTTGTGGGCGTTGTTGGTGTCGCGGGCGCTCCGACAGATGTGGCCGCAAGATTCACCGGCCGTGGCAGGGAGGAAGCAGCTCCGGTGACGGGGAGGAAGAGGAGCAGGAGATGGAGATGGCGTCCCGGGAATGGCCTGCAGTGCCAAATCGAGGGAGCGACGGCGGGGTGGCGGCGGGAGGGGCGAGAGAGGCGGAGGAGATTGGGGTGGGGAATGGCCTGACGGTTGGGCCAGGGGCGGACCAGAGGAGGACACAATAGCGCTCCGCTCGCGTCCGCGCCCAACGCATCGGTGGCCCAAATTTGGGCCAGGAATGGGTCGCGGCGGACCAAAAAACGGACCGCGGTCCGTTTGCGTCGCCCCGTTGGGCCGTGTTTTTGGCCCCCGCGGACAGGAACGGAGGCGCGCGGACTCGATGCGTCGCCCCGTTGGAGACATCCTTACATTTCTGATGTTGTACCATTATAGAAATTCACTTGTCATTGTTTATTATTTTTTCCTCATTTCAAAGGGTTGTCTTTCCTCGATCATGCAAAAAATGTGATATGATGGCTTGTCTATACGTTTATATCCTAATCAGATCTCTTGCAAAGAAAACATATATCTAATGTTTCGCAATTATCGTGTCTTTTGGCCAACTAATTTGATTTCTTTATCTGTTTTTATGCAGGTTACAAAAAAGAAAGACCTGAGTGATTTTTACTTTGGACTTGCTAAGAATGTTGCTTTCGGTGCACAAGCGCATGATGCCACAGAGCCTGCTAAACCTGAAAAGTTGGACAGTAAATTAGATGATATTCAAGCTAGCAAGTCTGATGCCGAAGGATCTGGCCGTTCTCCTAAGCGTATGAGGGAATCCAGTGTGGGATCAGAGAAAGCTCACGAAAGTAGATGTGTGGAAGAACCTGCAACAACTAGATCGAATGATTCAGCAGCTGCTAAACCTACTGAAAAAGATCCCGCTGTTTCCATGACTGCTTCACAAGCTTCGCAGAATACTCAACCAGCTCCAATCACAGATGAGCACTACAAGAGGAGCAATGATGCACTTGCTGCTGCCAGAGAACGAGCTCTGGCCCGTAAGAGAGCGAAGGAGCAGCAACAAATATGAAGTAAGAGGCAGATAACTCTTACCATGTTATTATAGCGCTTAAGCTTTTTTTCTGGTTAGTGCTGTGCAATGACTTACATGACAGCTATTTTCAAAATCTCATAGATTGATCCGCATGATGCTTCAGCTTCTATGGTCCAAATATCTGTATATCGACATGGAAACACATCCGCCATCAGAATGATTATTCTGCTTTGCATAAATAGGAGAGGAGAGGTCAATGAAGCCTATTGTATTTACTGATCATTAGTGTTGCCAACAAAAAGAGAAGCACCTTGACACAGGGAATAGAAGGCTGCACACATTTGTCCTCCTCCATGTATACTATTGTAATCTGTAACCATTTGGTAACTCAAATCAGTAGTTATTTACTGGTGAGTGTTCAATGAGACATTGAGATGATGTATGCCTTTTTTTTGTAAGGATGATGCATCATGCATGTTAAAATTTTGACTTGCAAGTTCTCATGATCATTTTTATCGTTAGTTCTTATGTGTCCGTGTCAGCAAGCTGTGTGCTAACCTGGTATGAACAATGTATTTTCGTTGTGTCAGTATCATCATTTTTGGAACGAATTGGTGAAATTTAACTCAATACAGTCATACTAGTTTCTACTCTTTTCTTTTCAAATATAATTGAAATCAAAAGCCTTGCAGTGAGCGTTTGAATTCCGAAACAATGAAATTAGTTTCAGAATCATATTTGGAACGTGATGATTACGAAGAGAACGAGACCCTGCTCGTGCCGTCGTGCGAGTGGATAGACGTGCCGTCGTGCGAGTGGATAGACGTTGCTCTCGGCTGATACAGCGTACTGTCATTGCAGCCGCTAACCACCCCTACAGCGAAAGGCCGGCGAGAGAGGGCTTTGGTTTCACCATCCACTCTTCTCTCCTGTTCGGCTTCTCCGCTCGCAAACCCAAAACCCTAGCTAGCGCGAGGGGCGAGCGGCCGGCTCATCCTCGTGACCCAGATGTCAAGACCTGAAGCTTAACTGAAGAATACTGCTGATCTACCTGTTCTCAACACCTTCAGACAACGTACGGCTCAGATAAGCAGATACCCTTTCATCCTCATCCAACGGCTGAGACTCATTCTATCTGTAACTGCCGTTTGTGGTTAAATTCTACCGAATTCATAATTCAAAATATTTGTATCGCGGCTCCTTGGGGAACTCTATATAACCCAGGAGAGTGGGAGGTTGGGTGGCGCGATATATGAAACCCTAAATTCCTTTACCTGTTGTTCCTGTTCTTCCTTATCTGCATTCATTTTTCTGCAAGATTATTACTTTCCAGTTCTAGTTCTTGTCTTAATTATCAGTTTGATTACTGTTTCCTTCCTGTTACTGTCGAGACGCGTCTCTGAAGAGCGATGTCCTGACAATATGGTATCAGACGCCGTTGCCCCCGAGCGATTCCCACCCTCTCCACCCTCAACTCCGGCGATGGCTCAGATCTGAGGTTCCCGGACCACTCTGGTCGGTCGTAAAATCCCTCAACTGGCCAACTCCGGTAGAAGATCATCGCTCCGCGGTCAAGATCTAAACGTCTCGCCTTCGACATGTCGATCATCCGAACAAGGTCTCAGGACAAGCTGGCGGCGGCGGCAGAAGACGCCGCGCTGCTGGAAGCAGCGCAAGCACAAGCTCGGGAAGAAACGCAGATCGCGAGCCGCCTCCCCCGCGAGGTACTGCACCTGCAGCGCCGGCTCGAACATCAGCAGACCTCCATCGACACCCTGCAAGGTACGATGACGAATTTGTCTGAGATGGTGGCGCAGATAGCTTTTGCAGTGAAAGCCAAGCCGATGGGATCAGCTAGCTCAGATCCAGAGTCATCAACGGCCACGTATGCCACACCACCACCACCTCCACCCAACCTAAGCCCAATTCCGGAGGTCGTCACACCGAATTCATCATCGGCGACACCAAAGGAAGGATCCACGCCTCCCTCAACCAGTTCATCCCAAATTCCACCTCCCAACCCAAACAACGACCTTTCCTCAAAGCCTATCGCCCCAAATTCAGCACCTTTTTCACCCGTTGAGCAACCCAAGCAACAATCTTCGCCAACCTACACCCAGCAGCCACAAAATTTCTACCAGCACTCCACACCGACCACAAACCCATCCATGTACTACCCACCACCGCAGCCTCCGCCACAATACAACTACTACGCACCACCTCTGCAACCCCAAGCTCACTACTATCCACCACCTCCACCAAACTATCCCTACTATCCTCCTGCACAAGGATACTACCATTACCCACCTCCCCAACCACAAACCCAATTACAACCCACCTATGCAGCTTTACCACCCCCAGCTACACCATCACCTCCAAGCTATAACCAATCCTACAACAACAATCGCTTTAGCCACCAACAACCCATGTCACCATCCCCTCAGCAGCAAAATACCCAGGCCTGTCAAGAACCTTACATCAGAACACCCAGCCTGGAACTTCCTCTGTTCCAAGGAGACAATGCTCAGTCTTGGCTAGATGAGTGTGAAGCTGTCTTTTCTCTGAGTGGGATAACCAATGACTCCAAGATAAAATGGGCAGTGGCTCACATTCGAGGAAGAGCAAAGACATGGCTTTCCAGCAACACAATTGATGTCTCCAAACTGTCGTGGAAGCAGTTTTGTGAACTTCTTTGTGACAGGTTCCCTGCACCAGGTGAACATGAGTCAATGGAACAGTTCCAATACTTGAAACAAACCTCCAATGTTAACCAGTACATCGACTGTTTCGAGGAATACATGATTCAGATGCAGCGTGATCACACATACCTCACAGAAAACTTCTTCCTCTTGAGGTTTATCAGCGGCTTAAAGGAGACAGTAAAGCATGCAGTCCGTGGACAAGCCCCTGATACTTTGAAAAAGGCTTACTGGCACGCCAGGCAACAGGAGTTAGCTTATATTGCTGGAAACAAAAGAGCAAATCCGGCACCTATCAGCAATAGGCCAACACAGTATACTCCACAGAGAATGCCGAGCAGCAACAGAGATAACAGAACAAGAACCACAACTGACAAACCCCGCAAATGCTGGTACTGCCCAGAACAATGGTCACTCACACATAAATGTGTCAATTTCAAGAACCTTGTACATGCCCTGCAGTGGCAAGGACACAGTGAGTCAGATGATGAATCCGAGACAACTGACACCTATCATGATGCTGAAGCAACACTGGCTGACCAACCAAAACCTGATGTGCCTGAATTACAGAAGGAAGAACAAGTGCCTCCACCTAAGCCGAAGAAGGACAAATGTATGCAGATCTCTGCAGAAGCTTTGCATGGTATACCTGGCGACACAACCTTGTCAGTCATTGTTCGGTGGGAGGACAAAAGGCAGTAGCCCTCATTGATACGGGAAGCACAAATACCTTCATCGACAGTGATTTTGTCAAGAAAACTTCTTGAAGCCAGTAACTACTCCAGCAAACAAAGTAATGGTAGCAGGAGGCGGCGAGCTGCTTTCACAAGGTTGCCTACCTGGTTGTGAATTCAAAATTCAGAACAATGTCTTTACACATGATTGTAAACTGTTGGCACTCAAAGGTTACGACATGGTACTAGGAGCCAACTGGCTCAAGACACATAGTCCTAACTATTATGATTGGGAGAACAGGAGTGTATCCATTACAGTTAAAGGTGAATGGTGTACTCTCATGGACAGGGCAGTGCCTCTAAACAAGACAACAATATCAGCCAAAGCTTGTTCCAAGTTACTAAGAAGTGGTGCGCAAGCATACCTCATCAGAGTTCAAAATTCAGCGAAAGACATTCAGACTGAAAAGCAGGCTACACCAGCTGAAACAGATGATTCTGTGCAACACATACTGCAAGAGTATCAAGATGTTTTCACTGAACCTGAAGGGCTTCCTCCTCACAGAGATTGTGATCACAAGATTCCCCTGAAGGAAGGATCCAACCCTCCCAATATCAGGCCATATCGTATGCCCCATAAGCAAAAGAATATAGTGGAAGAATTGGTTCAGAATATGCTGAAAAACTTGAAATCAGGCTCAGTGACATCCCATATTCTTCTCCTGCTATTCTGGTCAGAAAGAGGGACAAAACTTGGCGCCTTTGTGTGGACTACAGGCAACTGAACGCTCTCACCATAAAGAACAAGTACCCAATTCCAGTCATAGAGGACCTCTTGGATGAGTTGCATGGCGCCACTGTATTTTCCAAATTGGACCTCCGTTCAGGTTACCACCAGATTCGAATGAACCCAGAGGATATTGCAAAAACCGCATTCAGCACACATCTCGGACATTATGAGTACCTGGTCATGCCCTTCGGCCTTACTAATGCTCCTGCAACTTTCCAACAGCTAATGAACAACATATTCTCACCCTACCTCAGAAAATTTGTGTTGGTCTTCTTCGACGACATACTCATCTACAGCAAGAACCTGACAGTGCACAGAAACCATCTGAAGTTAGTCTTGCAATTGCTTCGCATACATCAACTCAAAGCCAAGGCATCCAAATGCTCTTTTGCAACTAGCTCGGTTGAGTATCTCGGTCACATCATCTCTGGACAAGGAGTAGCTACGGATCCATCAAAAATCAAGGAAATTCTAAACTGGCCAACTCCAAAGAATGTGAAGGAACTGAGGCAGATATTGGGTATGTCTGGTTATTATAGGAGATTCATAGAAGGCTACGATTCTATCTGCAGACCACTACATGATGCACTGAAAAAGGATTCTTTTGTGTGGACTGAATCACAGCAACAAGCATTTGACAAGCTGAAAACAGTAATGACAAGTCCTCCTGTCCTAATCTTACCCAATTTCGATGTCCCATTCACCCTGGAGACAGATGCATCAGGAAAAGGTCTAGGAGCAGTACTGATGCAACAGGGAAAGCCTATTGCTTTCTTTAGCAAGGCAATTGGACCGAAAGCACAAGTGCTATCGATTTATGAAAAGGAAGCCTTAGCCATGTTAGAAGCATTGAAGAAATGGCGCCACTACCTATTGGGCAACCAACTAGTGATCAAAACAGACCAGAGGAGTCTGAAATATCTATCCAGTCAACGCTTACTTGAAGGCATACGACACAAATTGATGCTAAAACTCCTGGAATTTGACTATGGCATTGAGTACAAGAAAGGAGCAGAAAACTCAGTCGCTGATGCTCTCTCTCGCAAAAGTTCACATGATGAAGAGAGTAACTGCATGGCTATATCAACATCTGTACCTACTTGGCTCCAAGAGGTAATCGAAACATATCTGAATGATGAGAAGTGCACAAAGCTACTTCAAGAACTTGCAATTTCAGCTGACAGCAACCCACAGTTCAAACTTACTTCTGGCATCTTACGATACAACAACCGAATTGTAGTGGAGATAACTCTGATCTCAAAGATAAGATATTCACTTCTTTTCATAACTCCATCTTCGGAGGTCACTCAGGGAACATACTCACCTACCACAGGATTAAACAGCTCTTCTTCTGGCCCAAAATGAAACAGTTCATTGAAGACAAGGTGTCTAAGTGTCCTATCTGCCAGATATAAAAAACAGAGAGAGTTCATTATCCTGGCCTTCTGGACCCACTGAACATACCTGATACTAAATGGTCCGAAATCAGCATGGATTTCATAGAAGGACTTCCTAAGTCAAAAGGAAAGGATGTTATACTTGTGCTTGTCGACAGATTAACCAAGTATGCACATTTTATCCCACTTTCTCATCCATTCACAGCTGCCCAAGTTGCAAATCTGTTCATGGATAACATTTTCAAGCTACATGGACCACCCAAGGTAATTGTGAGTGACAGGGACAAGATTTTCACCTAAAAAATGTGGCAAGAGCTCTTTGCAGCACTCAAAGTTGAATTACACTTCAGCACTGCATACCACCCTGAATCAGATGGGCAAACTGAGCGTGTGAATCAATGCTTGGAACAATACCTACGCAGCATGGCTTTCAAAGAACCAAAAAAGTGGGCAAATTGGCTACCGGCGGCAGAATGGTGGTATAACACCTCGTACCACACTTCTCTGAAAACCACTCCATTTGAAGCCCTCTATGGATATGCACCACAGCAACTGCATGAAATTTCTATTCCCTGTGACACATCTGAGGAAGTGGCAGTAACTCTGCAAGACAAGGAAGACATGCTCAGACCCCTCAAGCAAAATCTGTTGCAAGCTCAAAACAGGGCCAAGAAATATGCAGACTTGAAAAGAACTGAAAGGAAATTTGAAGTTGGGGATATGGTCTACTTAAAGATGCAACCTTACCGGGAAACAGCTTTGGGACTGCGAAATGCACTGAAACTCTCATCCAAATATTATGGACCATTCAGAGTACTGAAACCAGTGGGCAACGTCTCATATAAAATCCAACTTCCAGCCGGTACATTACTGCATGATGTGTTCCATGTTAACCAACTGAAGAAGCACATTGGTCCTAAGGCAGTTCCAAATCCAACCCTTCCTCTAGTGACTCCTGAGGGGAAGATCAAGGTAGCACCAGTGGCCGTGCTCCAATACCGCCAGATACCACGCAAGTCAGGAGACTATGATGTTGCTGTTCCTCAGTGGCTGATACATTGGGAAAACTTATCTCCAGAAGAAGCTACCTGGGAGGACGCCCAATTCATCAGAGCAACATTTCCAACATTCCAGCCTTGAAGTCTGGAGTTCGGCGGGAAGTATTGTCAAGACCTGAAGCTTAACTGAAGAATACTGCTGATCTACCTGTTCTCAACACCTTCAGACAACGTACGGCTCAGATAAGCAGATACCCTTTCATCCTCATCCAACGGCTGAGACTCATTCGATCTGTAACTGCCGTTTGTGGTTAAATTCTACTGAATTCATAATTCAAAATATTTGTATCGCGGCTCCTTGGGGAACTCTATATAACCCAGGAGAGTGGGAGGTTGGGCGGCGCGATATATGAAACCCTAAATTCCTTTACCTGTTGTTCCTGTTCTTCCTTATCTGCATTCATTTTTCTGCAACCAGTTCTAGTTCTTGTCTTAATTATCAGTTTGATTACTGTTTCCTTCCTGTTACTGTCGAGACGCGTCTCTGAAGAGCGATGTCCTGACACCAGAGCACACAGCTAGGTTTCCTCTCGCCATGGAGAGCCTCATCCTCGCCTCCTCGTGCTCCGTCTCCCCCCTCCTCTCCGCCGCCCGCCGCCCCTCGCGGCCCCTCGCCGCCGCCGCCGCCGCCGGGCGGAGGGGAGCCAGGAGGACCCCGAGGCTCGTCGTCTCCGCCGCGTCCCGTGGATCTAGGAATGGTGAGGGACCACTGCCTTACACCTATGATATGCCGCCGTCACTGTGCTGTCTTTAGATAAGACCCCCCGATGCGCTGTTTGATTGGGTGCGAGCGGCGAAAGCTCAGGCGCTTGAACTCCGAGCTGTAGTTTTCGTGAGATTCTACGGATTTCAATTGGACTCTTCTATCCTTAGTTAGATCCACGACTGAGAATTTGACTTTGTTACATCATACATCCGCAGCAAAGTTCTCGTGTACGTTTTTGTAGTAGTGGCAGATGAGATAACTTGAGATTGAGAATGGTTATCCGTCCGTGTTTGTGACATACTAGTAGTTGATAAGTAGAGAATGTGCACCTTATCCATTCATATTTCTTGTATAGTACTAGCTGTCAAGTATAGTATGCTAGTTGCTTTGGTTTGTCCCATTTTGGTATTCTACTAGCATCTCATTTGTTCTGATTTTGTATATAATAAATTGTTCCCTACATCAGTTTTCGATGGATTGAACATAAAGGGCTTCGCAAGCATGTCGTCTTCAACCAGCAGTCAGAATACATCAACGGGAACTGGTACCCTGCCTCCAGTGCCGCCGCCATCGTCATTTATGTGAGTCTCTTTCCTTGTTTGTTCCGTCTACCCAGTTCTCAAATTCACCCTCGCATGACGGCGTGTTCCCAAATCTCTGCAGCGGTTCACCAGTTTTCTGGATTGGAATTGGTGTAGCATTTTCTGCGGCATTTTCCGTGGTGTGTAATTCTGCTTCCTGTTATGCTTTAGTTTGTTGCCTTGTATATCTTCTCTTCATAAATTGATCCTTGGTTGTTGATGTATCAGGTCTCTTCATTTTTAAAGGTGAGCTCACAGCTATTCTTTGTTTCTGCACTCCAAACAGAGTATGTATTGTATTCTCAATAATTTGCACTGTGATCCTCAGAATGACCCATTGTGTACCTTTGCATAGTATGGCATGAGCCAGAGAGGTAAATTATTGAGCTATTTTCTGCTGGCACCTGCTCAACCAGTTCACTTTGCTATTTCGGACCTTTGTTTCTAAGCTCTTAGTTGGTTCAAGCATAGTATGTGGTCCTATAAAGGTGGCAATTTATTTAACTTTGACGCCCATTCATTTCTTTTATGTCACAGATCTTTTAGTTTTATGCTACAATTTTCATAGCTGCTTTGCACCTATTTTCCTTAAATGATATTATGATCAATCCCTTTCTGCATGGCTTCGTGTGTTGTTGCATTGCTTTATGTAGCACAATATTCTGTTTGTGGGCTTAGTCATATACACTTAGCTGTTGCCTTTACGGTATTTGTCGTATAGCTGCTTGTTCGGATATTAAAATAATGTTGGCTGTACATGATCAACGTTAATTTGCCTCCCCATTTCCTTTTTGACGTATTGCTAATTTATTTCAGAAAAAAGCAATGGAACAAGTATTCAAGTCAATGATGACGCAGACGCCACAAAACACATTTGGCGCGAACTCGCCATTCCCATTTTCCATGCCATCGCAGGCAGGCTCCACAGCACCAAGCAGTTACCCGTACTCAGGACCAAGGAACAATGCCTCTCAAAAAGGTGCAACTGTTGATGTTTCAGCTACTGATGTGGCAGCACTGGAACTTTGGAAGCGTCCGATGTGGCCGAAACATCAAAACCGTCAAAGAAATTTGGTATTGACCTTTCATATCCAGATTTTTTTCTCCAGCTAAATTTAATGTGGAATGGGCTCTTATACGTGTCAAATTGTCCATAGCATGCTGGATTTATCGCTTGTAGCACAATATTAGGAAGTAAGCACACACCACCAACGAGCCTGAATATGGTCATAATGGGCTTGACTCTGCTGCTTCTTTTCTTAATGCTTAGCATCATTTTTGTTCAGATGCTTGTCAACTACATCTAATTGCTGTTTTCATACCGGAATGTTTGCAGCCTTCGTTGATGTTTCTCCGGAAGAATTGCAGCAGAAGGAGCTTCAGTCTTCATTGGAGACAGTAGATGTAAAAAGTGACAGCACAAAAAGTGAAATTAAGGACGATACCGAGCAAAAAGTAAGTTTATTTCAGAAACTTGGTAATAGGCTTCATCTACTATTTGTTGTAACTAATACTTGTCTGATCATTCTTAAAGGTTCCTACAAATGGAGCTGCTTTTATGCCGAATGAAGATTCCTCTACTGGGCCAACTGAATCCAGTTAGTAATTGCAAATTTATCTAATTCACAAATTTAGGATTTGTTTTTATTCCACATCAGTATATTCTTAAAATCATGGTGTAGTATTCTGTTTATGTGGTGTTCCCTGCATATACAAATGCACAAAATTGATTCTGATTATACTTCGTAGGTAAGTCGGGACCTATGCTATCTATTGATACAATTGAGAAAATGATGGAAGATCCAGCTGTGCAGAAGATGGTTTACCCGTAAGTCTACAACCAACTTCAACTTTGCATCTTGTGCTCACTGTTCTAAAATGTGTACCTGTTGCCGCTAAAGCGCTAGGCACCACACTTCCTGCGACTAGGCGCTAGGCACCAACTGTGTAGTACCTAGCGCTTTCTAGAACACTTTGTGCCATGTTTTGCCTTCATATTTCATTGCTTAGTAGGTGCATTTGCCATTTGGTTATAAGAGTTCAATAAAGTCCTGCTGGTCATCAGTTAAATGCTGCATATACTGGACAATGAAGTACCAAAATAAATAATACTTACGGTTAGCAGATGAAGAATTCAGTACTTAATTTTACTAGTTTAGTAGGCTTCCGTCTGTAGGCATAACTGGTCGTGCGTAGATTAGTTCCGCATGGATGGAACTCTGTGGCTTAAAATAACTATGTAATTTCCATTAGTATTTCGTTACATAGTGTCTGACTTGGTGTGGTGGTGGTCGTACTGGAACTGCCTCTGGTGTAACGGGCAGCAAGTGGGCCTGTTTCAGTAATTCGAAGTTGTTAATTTTTGGTATATAATAAAATTATTTGCAACGCAAATCTCTTACTAAGTATTTTTATGCATGCTGATTTCTTCACATGTTGCAGCTACTTGCCTGAGGAGATGAGGAACCCAGATTCATTCAAGTGTATGTTCCTGTGAAATTATTTATACACTTCGTATAACATAAGTTGGATTTTTAAAGGTTTTTTTTTCTGTTTTCATATGGTAACGCATGAGAATTTGTTTTCCAGGGATGCTTCAGAACCCGATGTATCGCCAGCAACTGGAGGATATGCTGTAATACATATTACCGCTTATTATATGTGTATCTTTTTCTGATTTGTCTTATCAAATTGGAAGTCGACCCTGGCCAAAAGTATTAAAAACTGTAGCACTAATCCATGTCATAGTAAGATATTAGTATTGAACAATGATGCCATGGACTTGTATAAGCTTGTAGGGTCGCACCTTATATATTCCAAGTAATGCCACTGCATGTTTATGTAACTTATGTCAGCCCAGAACTCATGTTGCCTACTGTGATGGTCTATTATGCATCTTGCTTTATGTAGTTGAAGTGTACAAATCTATGTACTTAAGTGTACGAGTCTTTCTAACTCTCTTCTACTGATGTTTTGTTATTAACAGAAACAACATGGGTGCATCTCCTGATCAATGGGATAACCGCATGGTTGATCACTTGAAGAACTTCGACCTTAGCAGTCCTGAAGTCAGGCAGCAGTTTGGTGAGTGAATCGACACTTCCAGATTTACTTGGGTCCTCTTTGGAAGTTGGAACGCATGAATTCTGAAGAAAATTTTCCAGTATCTGTGATCCGATGCCTTTTCCATTGTCAAGCTATATGAAAATCTGTTTCACCTTTCCTACATTTCCTTTATATTATATTGAACATTGTATCGAATCGACCGGTGTTCTTTTAATATCCTTATTATTTTCTTGTTCGAAATGCATATGATAGCTTTGGCACATGCTCATGTTATTATGGTTCCTTTTATACCTTATTATTTTCTTGTTGTAAACGCCTATCAGCTTTGACACATGCTCCTATTTTTTGGGTTCTTATTATACTATCACTCTGTCCCACTATATAAGACGTTTTGGCAAACTGTTTTAGCTTGCTAGAACGTCTTGTATTATGGGACGGAGGGAGTACTTGGTAAGTGATGTTAATTGTTGAAAAGGTTGGAATAAAAACTCCATTTTTCCCTGAAGCGTTTTTTCAGTGCTTACATAAGCCACCTTCCTAAACTTGATTTCGAATTAAGATGAGTAGATCTGAATGTTAAAGCTATTTTATCGTTTGTACAGCGCAAGTTGGCATGACTCCAGAGGAAGTAGTATCAAAAATAATGGCGAACCCAGAAGTTGCTGTTGCATTCCAAAATCCTAAAATTCAAACGGCCATCATGGATGTAAGTTCTTCGTACTGTTCCATTATTGAGAAATTTAGATTTATGCCACTAGAAAGTTCATTTCACTGAAAATTTGCTATTGGCTGTATGTGGGACCTGGACCCACTTGTCACTCTCATAGTCAATGGTGTTTTTCAAATTGCAAACCTTGCGGTGATCTGCCCAGTTATCCCTAGTTATTTGATTATTCTGACATATCATCTTTTCATGCAGTGCTCACAGAACCCTCTGAACATCGTTAAATACCAAAACGACCAAGAGGTACATTTTAAAATTATTAACTTGTGTCATCTGCTCACATGGTAACTTTATGACCTAACTCACCTGGTTTCTCATTCACTCCCATGTCTCTGATGCTAGGTCATGGATGTTTTTATGAAGATATCACAAATCTTCCCCCAGATTAATGGCTAGTCGATGTACATCACGGAATTGCAGTTTTTTGGTTTGCCTTGGCCCTGGTCTAAGTGGCTGCAGGACCATCTTTTAACCGGCTGATGAGCAGAATGGTACCCTTCCTGTCATGGAATGTGTTCAGTCATTATGCGCAAATATGTACTCTTCATGTCAAGATTTTGAGTTGCCAATGTACATCGTATGATCTAGTGTTTTGGTTTGGTTGTAAACCATGCCTAGAATCGTAGTAGTGAGGTAGCAAAGTTTGGGATATATATTTACATCACCGCTCCGTAAAACTGTGTAGTTAGTGTTTGAACATTATATGGTTTGTTGTAGGATGTGAAGGTGTGGATGTAGTTTATATCAACTCAATTTTGATACATTGTGGTGCCATGACAATGCATGCACATGTTGCTATGTTCTTCAGCTGTTTTATTGGATTGTAGCCTGAGTAGTTTTGTTGGATTGTAGCCCGAGTATCATGACCGATAGAATATTCTTTGACTTCTGCGCTTGGATCTATTTTGATTGGGAGATTGGAAGTCATTTCTGTTGGATCTATTTTGACGTTGCCAGCGTTATTTACTCAAATAAAACGTGATGTATCGAACTCAAATGCTATCTACATGAAGCCAAAGATTGTCCATGATTGTGCGAGATCATCAGTTGAATCTTTTTATTTTGACATGGATTTACCAATTTTTGTTTCCATTGGTCTTGTCCTTCTAAATTTGCAAGTGCCGTTATCTATTGCTTAATTACTTTGTGATTGGTGCTAGGTATGAGTTATAATATGGGTTTCAACTGGAATTTGATGTGACTGATAATTAACTTAATTCTCATTGGTATGAGAATTAGTCAGACCTGTTTTCGAGACTGGAGGAGATGGAACCCTCAGCATAATCAGTTGAGGAGGGACCATATTAATATTAATAGTCTTTGAAGTACGTAGGGTTTTTTTTTCTCTCAAAAAAGGGAGGCCAGCAGCCGCACTGGCTCGACCACGCTCCTGCAAGCGCAAGCGCAAGTTCACGGTCCCGTTTGAGCATTCCACGACTCGCGTGAAACTGTACACATGGTAAGTGTTGCACTGCCAGCGTTCTTTACTCAAATAAAACGTGATGTATGGAACCCCAAAACGAACGCTATCTACGTGAAGCAAAGACTGTCAGCAAACTTATTTATAAACAATATCTAGCAACAAAAGAAAAAGACTGTCCATGGTTGCGCGAAACCATGGGTCGAACTATTTTATTTTTCGACAGGGACGTAGCCAAAATTTGTTTCCGTTGGTGTCATCCTCCTAAATTTGGCTAAGACCTTTTCTGTATTTTTCAGTAGGATTAGTAAAATCATTTGACACCAATGGCTGGTTGTAACTTGAATGATAGCTACTCCGGTCGGGCAACCGGGTCAAGGTCCACGTGCCCACTACCGTCCCATGCATGCGACCTCGGCACTTACTAGACATGTTTCCAATTCTCTTCCTTCTCCGCGCCAACCATTCCCGGCCGGGTGGGAGTGCGCTTCCCACCCAAGCCTGGTCTCAGGACTCACTCACGACGCTACTCCGGTCGCTCACATCGCACGAGGTCCACGGATGTTTTGCTTACTCGCCCAACACAGACACAGCTACTTCCAATACTATGACGAAGCTACTTCATACTACAAGGCATTGAGCAATCACCACAAGTCGGCATTACTATGAGCTTCATATAGATTATATATGATAAAATGGTTTAAACATAAGTTATGACTTGGGAATGAACACGTTTTCGAAGGAGGCTTTATTTCTTGAAAGGGCGTTACAAATTTCTGTGTGGTCAATTACCGGAGTATTTTTTAGTAGTAGAATTCATCACGAAACCAACGTAATGCTTCTCCTATTTCATCCTCCGTTTGTTCAACGCAAAAGTGAGTGGTAATGATTATTCCTAGGGAAAAAGGGAGTGGGAGGTTGACGTCTGGCTGCTTCGTCACATTCGCAGCCAAGGGACCTATTAGAACGTTTTATGGTTTCTAAAACCTACATAAAGTAAGTATGAACTCCGGAATACAAAAGTTTGGTTTTGACTATTGCTAGAGCTGTCTGCAAATATATTTTGTAGGCCCCTGAGAAAACAATCCGGCGACGGCTACTTTATTGTAGACGCGATGAATTTGTCAACGCGCAACAGATTAGGAAATGTGGTCAGCGGGATTCAACTTTTCACTACAAGATTGACATCAAGTTTGCCTGAAGAAATCTTCGCTCCCGCACTGACATTGGTAAGCAAAAGGTAATCGAAATGTGCAAAAGTTCAGGCGTGTACTATTTTGAAAGCAAGATGTGGGGACTATTTCCGTTTATTTTCACATGTACTGGTGTACACAGGTTAATAAAAGCCAGAACTTTAGATCGGAGAAAAATCTGGAATTCCACGAATTCACAAGAAATGCTTACCAGTGTGAAATACATATGTGCAAAGCTAAAAGTTTAGGTGGGATTTCTTTTTCCCAGAGAAGCTCTGAACTTTTCCTTAAAATGAGCAGGTAAAACTGGTTTCGGTCCAGACGTGCGGATTGATCTACCACCACTTGGTCTACTTGCATACAAAAAATTAAACAGGAAAGGTGCACCACGCAGCATTTCGTGTTCATATTATTGCGCACGCTACTCCTCACTCTTCGTGCAAGCACCTGTGGTTAAACAGACAGCAGTACAATATCAGATCTCCACCAACCCGACTATTCACTCATGCCAACATTATAAACACTGCGCCGGTTAGGAAAACAAAGGAGGGAAGATGCACCAAGATCCTTAAGAAAGAAGAGAAACTGATACAAGATGGAATTAGGAGAAGATAAGGATCATTACCAGTTGCAGGCAAATCCAGTTGCAGTTCTAGTAACAGTTACAGGTACGTGGTGCCGTGGCCAGTAATAAGATCTCAACACAACTCAAAGAGATATTAGAACGAGTGGCTGCACAAACTGGCGTAGACTTGTGTTCTACTTCTACCACGAGTCTACTGCGCGTAGAAAGATATATCCATGTGTTCGCAAGAACGTCTCCAAGAGGATGGAAAGAGGCAGCATCGATCGTCGTTTTCATCTACTGCATCTTGGACGTCGTCGCCGGAACGGGCACCGGAGACCGGCCGGCCTTCGTTTCCAGTTCTTTGGTCAGAGCCTACGTGCGAGTACGTACGTTGATGGTCAGCGCGGGAGTCCAGATTCCTGATACCGCGTACTGAAGCTGTCTTATAGCATCTTCGTCTCTGTTTTATACGGCGACTGAATCCAAGGTTTCACAAGCGAATCCTTGGAACCGCAAAATCACTTAGACTTGTAAAGCGTCCGTCTGATGCATCAATACCCTCCTTTTCTTTACGTACTAGTATTTTTCTTACTATACCTGTTGAGGTAGCATCATAGACTGGTAATACGAATATGCCGTGGGTGCAAAATCTTCAGGATTATCCGCAAGTTTCTGTGTGACAAAAATCGTCCGCCTTACGCAAATTGTGTGTACCTCCTATCCTGGTGAGTCATGTGGTACAAGAATTGTTTCTACATCTGTAAGTAACTCGTGTTCTCACGTCGTCTCGCTTTCTCGAAAACAACCGGTCTAATCTGTTTTCTGCGCCGAGGGACACGACTCGGACGAGCACAATGAACACATCATTTTCTCCCACTCCACAGGATATCAGACGGAATCTGGACTCTGGGCATTGCCGGAGCCACACGTGGAGAATTACATGGATTGTTGTTTCACACGGTAGGGAGGATAGATCATGAGATGATTATCTTCCTTATTTCATTCAGTAATCACATGAGTGAAACAGTCAACAGTGGCCATGACGGCATGACCATGTTCTTATGCATTCATGACGCATCCAGCGAAAACTAGTAGTATATTTTAGTAGTAGTCTAGAGGTGGTGGTCAAATTGTTCATTAAAGCCGCGATGCTCATGAGATGGAAAATGACAGATTTTTTTTTTTTTGTTCTTGAAAACCAGCAAAGTGCATGGCCTGTTAGAACAAGTGAAACCGGTAATTACAACATGGGCATGTGTGGATCTATCCTAAAATTTATTTCATCAAATCACTAACATATGTGAATATATTATGAGATTGAAAAAAGCTGATAGTACGCTGTCCATCTTTTTTTCGAAACAAGGAAAATATTTGCCATTTAATTGATAAACAAGAATATAATTGACTAGTTTATAAAGAAACTTCTCGAAAACAGATACACCACGACGTCGTGACTCATGCACCGGCCTTGAGGCTGCATATCACTGGAGCGGACGACACTTCCGCCTAAGTGTGAAGAGACGACACTCAACAACTCGAAAGATTCCGGAGCACCCCTCGGCTTTCAAAACCTCTACAACACACACACCGGTCCCAGGACCACGCCCCAGCAGGCGGGCGGCTCTGCCGCCCAAGTGACTAAAGTCGACACCGATCAACACAACGATGGATTCTCCGATGTCTGCATCGGCCCTGAGTCCGAGCACCTGGTTAGCCGAAAGTGAAGCGACAATGACGCCGCCGAAGTCCGCTCTGCCGAGGTCGAAACTTAGGTTTTTACCAGGAGAGCTCGATACTCAAACAATGAGGAGGTGAAGGGGCTACTCAACGATACCTCCAAGGTGGGGAGCGACGTCCAAGAACACTGTCATCGCGGAAAACGACCAAGTTTTGCTAGGATTTCACACAAAACTCACAAAACCCCAGTTGTCGAACCATTTCCATCAGGTCGCAGAGAACATGCATGCCTTGCGTCTCGGCGCCACCGAACTCCACCACCATCCGTGGCAAACCATCACAACACCTCACATCGGGGAGCTCTGCAACACGCCCATTGTCCCGGACATACTCGACCGAGAACATCGTTGCAGCCTGCCACATACAGCTTTGTGCACATATACGGGCTAAACACACCAGATCCTCATCAGCGCCACCGGGACACCAGGCTGACAAGTCGCCGTTGCAAGTTGTCGACCCAAGCGTCACCCCATCTTCCCAACGCTGACGAGGCGTCCACTATTGTCCCTGTCGAAACAACCATAACAGATCTGGGTCCTGAATGACCGAGACGCAGCTGTCGTCACGGAGTTGCAACCACCGCCGCCGAGCCGCCTCCACCGCGCCCTCACTTCCACACACCCTGCAAAATGACGCTGCACGAGCCTCCGAGAGAACCCTCGATGTTATTGCAAAATCATAAATAGGAATAAAGGAGAGAGATTCTCCACACGAAGGGTGGGCCAGGGACCCGCCTATCCTCTACCAAGAAGGAGTCACAAAACTTCTGTTAGGTTCTTTTCTTTCTTAGATTCCGTCTGTCTAAACAAAACGGAGTCTAGTTCTCACACAATAGAAAATCATAATCACGCCACACGCCGCGAGATCCTCCACTGCGGGTTCCCTAGCTCTTGAGCGAACCCTGGTTGTTGCAGAGAAGAAGACCTCATCGTCGCGGCTCCACACATGATTTGTCTCTAGGCAACCAGCGACGGCAAGATGAGGCAGCGGGGAAGAGGTGCCATTGTCGAGTGTGGCACCGCCGCCCATGCCGTCCTTGGGAGGGAGTGATGCGAGGGAGTTGAACTACTATATCACTAAATCGGTTACACATATGGTACGTTACTCATCGACCAAACACAAAATAAAGGAGCCACAAGCAACCCAAATTCTAACCTATTATTATTATTATTATTATTATTATTATTATTATTATTATTATTATTATTATTTATGGTTTGAATGGTACTCTGTTCATCAAGCATGAAAAGAAAAATAGTAAAAAAAACTGAAAAGAAAAGGGAGAAATGAAAGGGACGCCAACCTTTAAACCTCCTCCTTCCCTCGCTCCCGGTTTTCTCTTCCCTTCGTCCCCTCACCGCCGCCACGCCACAATGGTCTACACAATCTCCTCCCCTTCTCCTCCGCCAACCTCCCGCCAACCCAATGTCTCCCAATTTCTCTCGCTCACCTCTAACCCTGCTCGCGCTCCTCCTCTGCCTCGCATCACGAGCCGGCGCCTCCTCCTCCTCCCCCCTCCCCACCATCGCCATCGCCGCCGTCGGCACCAACACCACCTCCCCGGACCACCTCGCCTGCGGCCTCGTATCAAACGGTACGGGCTACCAGCTCTCCTGCGCCAGCGTCTACAACCGCTCCGCTAGCCCCCGCAAGTACGACGGCACTACCACGCCGTTCTCGGCCATCGTCGCCGGCGATGGATACCTCTGCTCCGTAGGACCTACTTCGTCGCCACCGGTGTCCATGCGCTGGTGGGATTTGAATGCTAGCGAGGAGGAGCTGTCGAAGAGGGTGTACAGGGGAGCGGCGCTGTCCGCGGTGGCGGGCGGCGGGGAGTATGTGTGCGGCCTCGAGGATAACAAGATCAAGTGCTGGAGGTGGGCATGGGGAGCCGTGCCGAAAGATGTGGGTTTCTCGGCGATTGCGGCGGGCGGCGGGTTCGTCTGCGGGCTGGTCGTCGGGACAGGGAAGGTGAAGTGCTACGGAGATGGGGATGCGGTGGGGCGGGAGCCGAGGGGCAGGTACATGTTGCTCGCCGCCGGTGAGAGGCACGCCTGCGCGGTGGATGACGGTGGGATGCTGGGGTGCTGGGGAGAGGCGGCGGCCCTCGCGTCCGCGGCGCCGCCGAGGATGAGTCGCGCGGTGTCGACGGTGGCGGTGGGCGACGCGCTCACGTGCGTGCTGTGGGGCAACTGGAAGGCCTCTTGCTGGCCAGAGGAGGTGCCGCCGGAGCTGGCGCGGGAGCAGTTCGTGGCGCTGGAGGCGAAGGGAAAGGTGGTGTGCGGGGTGCTCATGTCCGACTACGCGCTGGTGTGCTGGGGCCGAGGCGTCGCGGCCGGGGTGAGCAAGGTGTTCGACAAGGTCCTGCCGGGTCCGTGCGCGCCGTCGAACTCGTGCCCCTGCGGCGTCTGGTCGGGCTCCGCTCCGCTTTGCGGCGGCGGCGGCGCGGCCATCTGCTACCCCTGCGGCTACACTCCTCCCCTGATGGCGCAGGCGCCTACGTCCAACTCGTCGGCGTCGACGACTCACACGAGGAAGAGGCGGCGGCCGAGCGATCTCGTGATCGCAATGATCAGCGCTGGAATCGGTTCAGGACTCGTGGCCCTCTTCGCCGCGCTCTTGGTCGCTTACTGCCTGCGCCGGCGCAGCCGTAGCCGCAGCAGCAGCACCCATGACTCCGGGCGCATCCATGCCGAGCCGATGACAGCCCCGGTGCCGCGCGTGCCGCGTCGGCTCAGCGTGCTGCTCTCCAAGGGCCCGAACACGACGGTTGAACAGTTCCCTCTGGCGGCGCTCCGGGCGGCCACGGACGTCTTTTCGCCAACTCACCGCATCGGCTCTGGCAGCTTCGGCGCCGTCTATCGCGCGTCCCTCCCCGACGGCCGCGAGGTCGCCATCAAGCGCGCGGAGCGGCGCGACTCCGGCGCCTCATCCTCCGCCGCCGCCGCGGCAGCGCGTCGTGTCAACCACGAGTCGGCCTTTATCTCCGAGCTCTCGCTCCTCTCCCGCCTGAACCACAAGAACTTGGTACGCCTCCTTGGATTCTGTGCCGACAGCGGCGAGCACATCCTCGTGTACGAGTTCATGCCAAACGGCACCCTCCACGACCACCTCCACAAGCGCCCCGCCCCGCTCTCCCCGCCGCTCGCCTCCTGGCCGTCCCGCCTCCGGCTCGCCCTCGGCGCCGCGCGCGGCATCGAGTACCTGCACACCTATGCCGTGCCGCCCATCATCCACCGCGACATCAAGTCCTCCAACATCCTCCTCGACGCATCCTGGTCCGCCAAGGTCTCCGACTTCGGTCTCTCGCTGCTCAAGAACCTGGGCACCGACGTCGACAATGCGCCGGCGGCGACTACGAGCCGTGCGTCACGGCCGGGACGGTGGGGTACATGGACCCGGAGTACTACCGGCTGCAGCACCTGACGGATAAGAGCGACGTGTACAGCTTCGGGGTGCTGCTGCTCGAGCTGCTGTCCGGGTGCAAGGTGATCCAGCGGTACGAGGGGAGCGGCTCGCCCAAGAACGTGGTCGAAATGGCCGTGCCGTACATCGAGGCGGACCGCGTGCACCGGGTGCTCGACATCCGGCTGCCGCTGCCGACGCCGGGGGAGATGGAGGCCGTCGCCTACGTCGGGTACCTGGCCGCGGATTGCGTCCGGCTGCACGGACACGATCGGCCATCCATGAGCGAGGTTGTCGGAGTGCTCGAGCGGTCCGTGGCGGCATGCGAGGAGCATGAGGACGGAGGCGAGGCAGCGTTGTCGCGATCGTGCACCGACGGGTCGACGACGATGTGACGCAGGTGACAAGCGAAGGCATGCCATGCCATTCAGCCATTGCATGTTTGTCCTCCCTTCCGGCAAGAACACGATCGGGAGAGTTTCTTGAGAATATTTCTGTTTGTTTTTCTTTATTTTGTAGCTACTTATTATTGACACATTGTTAGTATTAGTTACCACATTCGTTATATTTAAGAGATGGAAATATTAGTGTAAGTAGAGGCTTTCCTTTTTGTAGATCATTTAAGTGGAAACATTTTTGCTTTGCCTTGCCTAGTTGGTTTGGCAAGAAAAGAAATGTATATTCCTAAATTTTCTTCTCATTGTTTCGATGTCTCAATGGAAGATCGGGGCGTTTATTACCAATTCTTTGCAAATAAACAAAAATTCCGTTCACGAAAGAAGAAGATCCATTTTGGGCTGAACCAACAACCTAATTGTGTGGTTATTCTGAATGCAGATAGAAAGTTTTCAGTCATACTGGAAGCTGATCGATCACAAATACCTATTGCATCCTTAGGTGTTTCTACGATCCCATGGGAATCCTATAGAAGAATCACTTATACCATCCCAACCAATGATCCTATACAATTCCCCTTACTACTATTTTATAAAACGTGTTTTTATGTACAACAGACTGTAATGTTGAAACTGAATAAGTAGATAATGCCGGACTGTGCAAATGTCGGATGCAAATTTCACTTTCAAGGTGGACATGGACTTTATCCTCGGTGTACCACATTTGCGAGATATAATGGAAGATAAACACATTTTTTTCATCTCGCAACTTTTAGCATCATTCAATTAAGGGAGATATGTAACTTTTACGCCACCGAACTCATACAATTGTGCCTTTTAAGACCCGTGCTAGGTGTCAGTCGGTTGAATCCACAACCAATCAGCGCCTCCAGAGCAGTCAGATCTCACTTAAGTGTGAGATATGGATCATCTTATCAATGTAACATCAAATATTCCCATGCAATATTTTTTATGTATATATACAACATCATTTGCAACAATGTTTCGTGCTACGCAACAGTTATAGAAGTGATGCAACATTTAGAGCAAACTCATGTAGCAAAAAAATTCAAACATGTGCAACATGTCTGCAAAACCATTGAGGAGACTCGCAACTTATACAACATGAAATACCAACTAATGCAAAAATACAAAATCAACTTTGTAGCATGAAGACAAAATCATTGCAACATATCACATGTGCGTATGTAGCACGGGATACACGACCATGTAGAAAATCAAAACACCTTATGCAAAAGAATCTCGATTTAACTAACCCGAACCACAAATAATGGAGGGACCGCCTTCCCCGAATGGGGCTCACATGCCACGAATTCGGCTCGCCGGAACCCCGCTGGCGCGAGACTGAGCCATCACATGCCCATTCCCCTCGGCACCCCGCCTTTTCTGACACCATATCTACGAAAAAGTATTGTATTTCAGATCCAGTCGTGGCTACCATTCCAGATGTGGGGGAAGGTCACATGAGAGACACAAGATGGGTGGGGAGGGCCATGGGAATAGGAGTAGTGAAGGTGAGAGAAGGGAGTATGAGTGGTCATCGTGGGGGACATGCCCCTAGGAGAAAGATGCGACAACAGAGACAACTCAAGCACGCGAGTGACACGAGTGGCTGATCAATTCCCTGACAGTCAATTTAGGGGAATCACATTTCCTGTTTAAGATGACATCACTAAATTGAGAAACGGCGCGGAGTTGATATTGTCGGCAAAATGCATCACCCAAACATGCATTTGGATGAAGCTGGCCAATCCATCGAACATTCAAAATTAATTTCAAAAGATAACGATTTACATGCAAATGTTGTCAACTTCATTCCATATTTTGAAGCCCTACCCTGTTAGCACTAGACAGTATGCAGAGCAGAAATATATTACATGCCAACAGATGTACTAATCTTATTGCTAAAACTGCAAGCCGGTGCAACTCTAGTACCAGTCAACCAGTGTACCACGGGTTGGTGCGTAGTAGTTGTTGAGAGGTCGCCAACGCAGCTAACCGAGGAACAAGTCAGTGCTCTCTAGCCAGTAGTAATAGTAGTGGTGTACTACTTCGGTACTCCCTGGCGAGCATAGTGGAGTTGTACCAAACGGCCATTCCCTCTCGCCTTCTTCCTCAGCGAACTTCTTTTGGACCTGGACAGATAGCTAGGCTAGGGAGAGGCAAATGCACTCTGACTGGACTCGACCTGTCTTAGTCTTCGTTTTCTGTCTGTGTTTGATTGATATAACCCTGGCGTACACGCTGAAACGGATAGTCCGTATTATTGAAAAAAAAAAGGGGTCTGTCTTTGTCACTGGTCAGTGGCTAGCTAGTGAGTTGTTGTTAGGGTTCCTTACCAGATGAAATGTTTCCAACAAGATTCATGCATGCCAATGTTGCAAGTAGAACGCAATTTAAGTTATTTTGGTTGATTGTTATATATGGAATATACCATTTACTATGCTCTAGATGTACTAAAATAAACACCAACAATTATTTTCCTGGCGCATTTGTGTTCGCTGCTTTGGGATAAGACCACGACGGGAGAATATGATGATGTGGTGCTCCCTTATTTTCTGTTCTAGCATTCAGCCTTAACACATACATATGGAGTACATAAAGATGCATGTATTGATCCCATTTGAGCAATGCCAAAACAGAGTTTCCTCAAGGGTCACAATCAGAGCTCCATTCCCTCGCCTGCACCGCTCCGCTCATCGCCATGTTCTTTACAATATCTACCTCTTGATTCTCGGATCTAACATTCTCATCTGGCAAGTGACAACGCACTGCTGATTAAGACGAGCATGTTCTTAATCAATCACAAGCGATATTCTATCAGACAGAGTTCTCAACTACGAACGGGCACTGCACCTGAGTACCTGACCTACCTACCCCTTTAACGTCAAGAATCCCATGCGATTGGTCCTCCAATTAGCTAGAAATCCACTGCCTTGTTCTACTTTCTCACTTATGCAGCTCTCCCTGTGCGCCGTGCCTAGACGTACGCGTGCGATCTGCAGCAGCAACTTTCTCCGGGAGTTGTTAGCAAGCTAGGGTTCTTTTTTTTTTCTCTAGATCTGATGGAGATCTGGCCCGATGAGGTGACAGAGGTAAACGGGTTTCAGTTCATGGCTGCCTAACATTTGCTGACTGGGGACAGGATGAGCTTACTCTTGGCGTCTGTGATTTTGCCAGGAACCAGCTGGAGGATCATTGCAAACTTCGTGTGGGATCTTTACATCGTTTGGGAATTTTCTTTTTTCGTATACACCTGTTAACCTGTACCTAAGTTCAGAAGAAGGACCGTGACAAGATATTCATTATTGCAGCAAAAGTATTATCTAGTTAATTTATCTACTGAAAAAAGGGTTATGAATTTGACGTTGGAATTAAAAAATCTACTCGTATTTAGTAACATGTAGTAATAAGCAAAGGTGCTGGAGATGTCGTTGGTTACGGTGGCTAATTTGTCAAGTCAGTAAACTCAGTATCTCTAGGCTGAACCAGAGGAAGTTAAGGAACCTTCTAAATCCGATCTAGTAAACTACTACAAGTCTGGTGTACTTAATCCATAAACAAACATGTCAGTTCAACATTTGCAGTCCAAGGTTTTCGCACTCGGCGGCTGCATGCAGATTCAGATACGGCCCTACTGCAAAAGAACAAATGACTATCCGGCAGCACGACCGACGTGCATGCGCGTTCAGGTTCAACTGCTGCACATTCCTTTGGATTATACAAATGCCTCGGCCTAGAATAATGATGCCTTGATTGATTTGCTTGATCATAGCGTTGCATGTGGCTAATCTGAGTGAGCATGTTAACATGGCCATCTTTGCTGTCTCATGGCATATTAGTCTTCTTACGATCCATGGAGCCTGTTTAATAAATAAAAATCGAAAAGCCATTTTGACTTCAGTCAGGCAGACTACGTGATTTATATAGCTGAGATCATCCTCCGCAGCCCTTCAAAAAAATAAAGAAGGGCATCTTAGCGGCAGCTGAGTTGCAAACTTTTTTTCTTTTTTGAGAAAAGTTGATCAGTTGCAAATTAACACGCACCGAAAAGTTAATACTCATCATTATATGAAGAGGAAGTGTGTCGAAATGCGAAGGCACAGAGTTGAAAGAAACAGAAAGCCACTATCTAGCTAGGTAACAAACACCGCCGTGTGGCAGAGACCGAGTTTTATACAGTGTATCAACTATGACGCGTAGGTGAAAAATGTCCATTGTCTAGAAATCTAGCTAACGCAAGAAGACCTGCAAAACAAAGCAAGGAACCAAAAGGCCAAGCGAGCTAACCAGAAATCTGAGCAGAGCCTCACGCGTTTTTCCACACGTAACAACCGTTAATTAACTGCTTTGCGTCGCCCATGCAAAATTACCTCAAAAGCCACGTGTTTTTGTTCAGGTAGAAGACCACCCGGAGTAACAAAAAACCATTTGTTGATGAGTGTGCAAGCCTGATCCCTTCAACGCCTGATGCGTCGTTGTCTAACCCCGTTCCTTCCATCACGCCTTCCTTACGTTGCGATTTAAGCTTTATTGACCGTGGCCACTCGGCTAGCTAGAGCGGCCTGGAACCGTCCACTCACCTAACATTTCTGTTCCTCGACCATTCTAACTAATCATTTTCTGTTCCCCAAGCTTATATGCTGGATGATCTGCCGAACACTGCAAGAGCTTCGGTCGCTAGCGATACTTCTATGCATTTAAGTTAGTTAAATCCGGGTGTTCCATCTGAAAAAAATATCATCAACTCGCCGTATCCGACAACTCAACTTTAGCATTTCACGTTTGGAGGAAGCTCTACGGTGTGCGAGATCATTTTTGCCCGTGACATTCTTTTGTAATGCCACATTCTCCGACATTGGCGTGCCTCTCTCCGCCTACGACCTCCGCGCCATGACGGATCGAAATCAGACCGGTATGTTTATGGTACGCGCAGAGCACACGTGATATTAGAGGCGAATGTAAAATCAGACACAAGGGGGATCTCTCTGACCGCTGAGTATAGTCATAAAAAATATTCGAGCTCGACAAATAGTTCGAACTCGATTCGTTATAGGCTCAACTCAAACTCGGCTCTACATCTAAACAAGCCCAACTCAAACTTACTTTGATCGCGAGTTCGAACTCGTAGTGTTCGATAAGGAACGGACGAGACGAGGTCATTTTCCTCCAAATATCATTGAACCTGGGCTGCTCGCCATGTCCGGACCGCTGATTCTCTCTACCTTTGGTAATAACTAAAAGCCAATCTAAAGTTTGACCCCACTACCGTGGTAGTTCAAGCCCAAAGATAGTGCAACTGATTAGGCCCATCCTTATTGCTTGCGCGCTGTAGGCTCCAGGCTGTAGCAAGTAGCAACTGATTAGGCACATTTGTCTCCGAAAAAAAAAGACTGATTAGGCACATCGATTTGTTAGAGGAAAACCTGATCGGAAACCCCAATTGGAACCCGAGCTACATGGATCCCTGTAGGCTCCAGGCTGCAGCAACTGATTAGGCACATTTGTCTCAGAAAAAAAAAGACTGATTAGGCACATCGCTTTGCTAGAGGAAAACCTGATCGGAAACTCTAATTGGAGCCCGAGCTACATGGATCTTTTTTTTTCAAAGTTCAAATTTTATATTTTAATTTTAAAAATTCTGAAAATAAAATTGTAGATGTAGCCAATGATATATTAATTCTAACAACGGAAAAAATGTAAAGGTGAAATACATTGTATTTTTGGCTACACATAAATCATAAATGATAAAATCTGTCAAATGTTAGAGATATCAAAATCTGCATTGTTCGCTTTTTTAGATCCCAATGCTATCAATATTGCACAGCCCAATATGCAGAGCCTTACAAACTGTATTTTTGCACACTATTAGAATACATCATCGTCTATATCTATGTTTTTTCGAATTTTTGAAACTTTGAAATGTGCAGCCCGAGCCCCAAAATGCCACTCTCAAAACTGATGGACTACTCGCTATAAATAGAGTGCTCGTGTTCGTGTAAGGTCGTGTTTGGTTAGTCGTATGAACTCCATACAAGGCCGATGCCTGCAATTTTGTTGTGGATCACACCAAAAAAAAATCACAACACGAACCTTGCGTTGGGTCAGTCTCCGAATGAACGCTCTAAGATGGTGAACTCATTGTGCGGTTCGAAACCTATATCTTTTGGCCTCTTCTGCTCTTACAAATGGTTAAGCAAAATACTGCGTAAAAAATTATATGGAATATCCATAGTCAATGCATTGGATGGACGCCAAAGTGATTGATATTATACCTCCCCGGTCAGAACTTTTTGTTTTAGACGAAACTTGACGTGGTGTTAACACATCAAATCACATGGTTCGGTACCTAGGGTTGAGATTAAGGGGAAGAGACGTGGTAGCGCTGGTAGTATCGTCGGCTGACAAGCAAGGTTTACCCAGGTTCAGGCCCCCGGAGGGTAACACCCAACTTTCTGCTTGTCTGGTTATTGATGTATGAGGTGTACAAAGGAGCTACAATGGTGTCCCGGCGAGATGCGATCTCGCTAGGTTTTTGGTGGTCTGAGTATTGCGTGACCTAGATCGGCGGCCCTCCCAGCCTTTATATAGGAGGCTGGGTCTCGGAAATTCGCAACCGATTAGGTTTACAGGTAAGTTAGCTTTCTACCGACTTAGCCTCTACTTGTGTTGGGGCGTACGCCATCTCCTTGGGCCTCCTTCGTGGGCCTTGAACGCTCATTGCTGGCAAGCCTGTTCATGGGTCTTAACTTATACGTGCACCAGGTGTCCTCATTGTGGGGCACCCGAAGGGTAGGCCCACGTCAGTGGCCCCCGAGTGCTTGATCGACTCGAAGAATCGGGCAGGGACTCCTACGTGAGTGCACGCCGCAATTTGCTTACTTTGCAGTGTACCTTATAGGGTGATTATGCATTGTTTTTGTTCTCTGTTTGCTAGGTGTACGTTAGTCGAGATTGCCTCGTTTGTGCATGCTGTCTCGAAAAACACGTCGACTGATGCTTTGTTTATTTTGCCTAGGGTGTTGCCACGCAAAATTGCCACACAGCACCATGATACTGTCGTACTTTCGTGACGATGGATGATTGCTTTCCGAGCAAAACAATAAAGATCTCCTTACTTCCGTGGAGGAGAGACGACCGTTTTTCAGCGCAAAACGGCAAAGATCGCCAAACCCTAGGGCTGCTAGGGCTCGGTGGTAGAAGAACGATAAGAAAAAAGATACGATAAAAAGCTAGATGTATTTTTGTTGAATGTCGATTGGGGGATTTCTTTCAATAGGCCGTACGCCTATTATATAGGTTGCCTGGACTTTGGCTTACAGGGCACGGATCATTTTCTTGGCATGCAAGTCAAATAAAATATTCTTATTCTTAACTGATCCGGCCAAAGGTACAAAGTATCAGCTTAATTCTAGTACAACCCAGATTTCGGTCTTTGCTTAGCCACGGAATCAATAATGAAAAATCTGGTACGTGCACCTTCCAAATCTAATTTACAGTACGTATCAGCTCCGAATCCTAAACCAGATATCACGTACAAATAATCTCAGGCCAACAATGGAAAGAATAAAATATTCGGCCATGATGCTAATCATACCAACTAATGGAGATCTGATACGCCTCGTGTATCACCATGCATAAGTGCTTTTCCTTGTACGTTGTATACGTGACAGCCTTTGCAAACCTGATTCGGTTTGGCATCTGAAACAGGCTGGGACTTGTCCTAGGCATCAGCACATCAGCACGACGTAGACCAGAATCTGTCGAGGACATGTCCAAGGTTGTTGCTGGTCCATGCAAAACTTCACGTATTTGTCTTCAGTAAATAGCTTTGTACGCTTGATCTGGCGCCGAGTTATTTGTACTTGAGTCTCATCAAACCTGAATTTTTAAACTAAACAACAAGTCCAAATATATATGTCAAATCAACATTCTAAGCCCCATCACTAAAATTAATTTGGCTTATGAAATACCTAGCAGCCAAATTATACCTTCAACACATGCCCCCTGTTTTTGATATAATTTTATTTATCAAAAACACTATAACCATACCTTAGAATGATGTCGTCGCTTAACCAACGATATCATTACTTAGGGTGATGTCTAAAGAACACATCGGATAGTTAGGGCGATATCTCAAATATCGGCCAGATTCTACTCAGGGCGATACTTCAAACAATATATCGGCCATAATATCCTTAAGCTTCGGATGCACAAAACTCAGTGGGTAATGTGAACACCATATCAACATCCATATCAGTTGCTACATCCTTGCTAGTTTCTGAGTTCTCGTCATTGATCATGTCATCTGTGGGATCATCAGCCGTGACATTTTCGGCTTTGATATCCTCCGCCATGATACGGTTCTCCTTCCAAATTTTTGTAGTCACCATCCATGTTTCTCGATTAAAGAATCCATCTCGTTTTTTCTCGGCTATTTCTTCCCTGATCTCCAGTGCGCGCAGCCGCCGAACTTGTCGTTTCTGAGTGTGTGTGTTAGTCCCGTAGGACACCAGCGAGGTCATGGTTTGTTTCCTAGAGCGACTGATTTGATTTTGCTGCCCCCGAGTCTCTCGGCTTGTACTGATGTACTGTTGTCTCTGGAACAAATACTTTGCCTTCAGCCGAAATAACCCTCTGCTGACCAGGTGTACCACCAGTCTCAAACATCATGTTACCTCTCGCATGTAAATCAGTAGATGCATGAGCTGACTCACTAGTACTAGCAGGTAGAACCGCCTTCTCTGAATGTCTCTGTGCATCAGGCTCCAAACTAGCATGTACGCTCGTGTTTTCTGCTGCAATATTTTTGGTGCAGCCATGTTCAGGTCCATCACGTGTGACAACATCATGTGTATGGCTTTCACGGTTTACTGGCACCCAAACATACTTCCAAGCACCTCTATGCACTATACCATCTGCGTTGTTTCTCCCGTGTAGATTTGAACTCCCTGGCACTGACCTCTCATCATCATGACGAATAACAATCGCATCCCATGGCCTAACTCCCTGATCAAACCATGGCTTTCGGTACCTAGTCCTTGATGGAGTCCACTCTGTGAATATGCAACCATATGCATCAGCCGACACACTTCCACTACCAAGTACGACTACCTTCTTTGAACGTGTGTGCACTTTAGGCACTAAAACATTATGTGAACTGGTACTTTGTCTCTGAATCATGCCACAACATACTGCATCAGCGTTTCTTGCTTCTGGATTATTCTCGACACTTTCGGCTGATTGATCTTCACCAAGTTTCAAACCATGAGAAGTAACCGAATCTTGTGAGTTTTCTACAGGTTCAGCACGCCTCACCGGCACCCAGATGAGCTTGTGGCCTCCCTTATAATTCTTGACGTCCGCACTATGTGTCGTTGATCGGTTCCTTGGAATAACTGCATCACGTGGTCGAACTTTCTGATTAAACCGATCTCTTTTTCAGGCAATGGTCTCCTGCACACACCACCTGATGGAATCCACCCTGGTTGAAAATAATCTACTGGCTCTATAGAATATGGCGCCCAAGAATTAGAACCCCACGGAGCAAACTGTGGATATATAGGATGTGCACCGCGCCAATATGCAGACTGCATGGCAAAATACAGGCGCTGGTCATATGAATTTTTTCGCCATCTCTCATGACCTCCATGTCCAAAAGGAGGATACGTAGGACGCTTAACGCCTCCAAACCGATTAAACACATTATTGGCTTTGTGTGAAGTATATTTTTCCAACAACATGTTAACTGTGAGCTTTTTTCTAGGAGCTTGTCTCTTTTTTCCACTGACTTTCCACACTCCTACTTCTGTATTTTTCGGTATAATCATCCTCGGTGCAGCACTAGCATCAACAACAACATTTTTACCTTTGATAGATTCGGTCTGATCCGACCGAATAAGAATTTTCTTGTTCTCGAACTCAATCACATTGATAGGAGAAGAATCACTGTCGAGTTTCGTGTTAGTATTCTTTGTAAATGTCAATCGTCCGTCATTAATGGCCGATTGCACCTGTCGTCGAAACACATCACAATCATTAGTAGAGTGAGAAAATGAGTTGTGCAACTTACAGTAAACTCCTTTGCCCAATTCTCCTGGAGGTGGAATAATATGACCTTCTCTCACTCTAATTAATTTTCCTTGCAGCAATACATCAAAAATCATATCACACTTGCCGATATAAAAAATATACTTCATTTCCTCTCTTCTAGCAGGTGTAGGTTTCAAAGCAGGACATGCAAAAGGTTTTGACTTTGGCGATTGAACCCACTCGGCTACGCCTATGTTAGCGTCATCCTCACTAGCCGAATCGTCATATTCTAAGGGATTTACCGCCTGGTTATCCTTCTCTTTTTCCCTGTTATTTGTAAACCGGCTATATTGTTTAACTTCCTTAGCACGGTTTTCTGGCGTGGAGTCGAAATAATCAGGGTATGGATTTTGATATGCCCGTGCTCTACCCTCAGGCTCTAAACCAAATTCTCAAAGTATACTAGCAAGTTTATCCTTCAAACTTTCATTGGGTTGTAGAGAACTTGTTTGTGGAACAGATGAATCGCAAGCACGCGGTGAAAACTCCGGCAATGAAATTTGAGCATGTGATGTTTGCAACAGAGACCCACTAAAATAGGAATCGTTTACCGGCCTGCATGAAACGCCAGTACCAACAGGCGGAAATGGTGTTGAATTATATGCTACGGTCTGATAACTAGATTGCTGCACATTAGAATTAAATGTTGCACTTCGGTTATTGTTGTGATAATTTGGTGCAACCGAAGTTAAAATAGTAGGATGACCAGCAGTAAAAACAAAAGTATTGGCCGAAGTGCTAGCATACTTCCGGCCACCCTGATTACTATTCGAAGCAACGTGAGGCTGCGTACCATTAGCCTATGCACCAGGCATGTGAATATTACTAGGCAACGTAATGAATCCATTATTTTCTACAGGTATCGGCCTTTTCACAGAATATTCATTATCAGTTTGCACTAACGAACGAGCATGAGGAGCTAAACTATTTTCAAAACCTCTATTACGATGCGCCTTAAATTCCCCAACTGTGCTATCAATTATTCAATTGCTTGAGTAATTGTGTCTGTCATATTTGCCATGTCAGATTCAAACTTTCTAGCTACCAACACATCTGTTAAATGAGCAATATTTTCGGTTGGTTTTTTTTACCTCGGCGCCGAGTGTATCGGAAGGACTCGGCATAGGTACCTTCTTGACGACACCATCTCTTGTCTTCTGATATCCAGCCAACATTAGTTTCATCATCTCGGCTTGCTCTTCCTCAAGCTCCCGTTTGAGCTCGCGCCGATTCTCTTCCGACAGATCGTCGAGGGTAACGGCGATGGTGATGTCGGGGTCGACGTCGCTGCCGTTCTTGATGGCGGTGTTCATCGTGTGTATGTTCTTGTTCTTCGTTCCCCAGCGAAGTCGCCAATTGTGTTGCCACGCAAAATTGCCGCACATCACCACGATACTGTCGTACTTTCGTGACGACGGACGATTGCTTTCCGAGCAAAGCAACAAAGATCTCCTTACTTTCGTGGAGGAGAGACGACCGTTTTTCAGCGCAAAACGGCAAAGATCGCCAAACCCTAGGGCTGCTAGGGCTCGGTGGTAGAAGAACGATAAGAAAAAAGATACGATAAAAAGCTAGATGTATTTTTGTTGAATGTCGATTGGGGGATTTCTTTCAATCGGCCGTACGCCTATTATATAGGTTGCCTGGACTTTGGCTTACATGGCACGGATCATTTCCTTGGCATGCAAGCCAAATAAAATATTCTTATTCTTAACTGATCCGGCCAAAGGTACGAAGTATCAGCTTAATTCTAGTACAACCCAGATTTCGGTCTTTGCTTAGCCACCGAATCAAATAATGAAAAATCTGGTACGTGCACCTCCCAAATCTAATTTACAGTACGTATCAGCTCCGAATCCTAAACCAGATATCACGTACAAATAATCTCAAGCCAACAATGGAAAGAATAAAATATTCGGCCATGATGCTAATCATACCAACTAATGGAGATCTGATACGCCTCGTGTATCACCATGCATAAGTGCTTTTCCTTGTACGTTGTATACGTGACAGCCTTTGCAAACCTGATTCGGTTTGGCATCTGAAACAGGCTGGGACTTGTCCTAGGCATCAGCGCATTAGCACGACGTAATCTTTTTTTGACACATCCAACCATCCGTATATTCAACGATCAAATCACATACACCATACATAGATTGAAAAGCAGAAGAAGAACCAACATACGGGGAGGATCCAGAGCCACCACAGAGAGTCGCAGCTTCCCGGCGACGGAGACGAAGGCCGGCAACCACCTTGCCACTGCCTGGGCACTTTTAAACCCTTAAGAGACCTTGACTGCCCGCCGCACCGCGACGGAGCACTTGTCGATGAACACGAAGGGCGGCGCCCCCCTGGCACCGCTTCCCCGCCAAGCCTCGGCCGCCAACAGATCCGTCGCAGGAGAAGCTCCAGCCTCCCGTCCAGCCCTGGATGAACACCACATCTCCAGCGCCGCCGCACCGCAGCAGAAGGAGAAGAAGACCGCGCACGGCGGATCCGCGGATCCGCGAGCACGGCAAGGTCGACGACCACGCGACGGAGCCCCGCCAGAACTCCACCACCGGAGAGGAAGGACGCCGGAGCACGACGTAATCTGCCGAGGACATGTCCAAGGTTGCTGCTGGTCCATGCAAAACTTTACGTATTTGTCTTCAGTAAATAGCTTTGTACGCTTGATCTGGCGCCGAGTTATTTGTACTTGAGTCTCATCAAACCTGAATTTTTGAACTAAACAGCAAGTCCAAATATTTATATGTCAAATCAACATTCTAAGCTCCATCACTAAAATTAATTTGGCTTATGAAATACGTAGCAGCCAAATTATACCTTCAACATAGGGATGGTGGCATATTAGGCCTGATACACTCGACGGATCGGGACCAGTTAACTGCACTTTTAGGCAAAACCTTACTAGCCTACTTCAAGCTCGAGACCCCGGACTCGAACCCGGAACAAGCTGGTCAGGTTCGACTCAGGCCGCGGAGGTCTTACTGAGCCGACCTGCAGCATAACTTTGCGACCTAACGCGTCCGTCAGGATTTTTTTCATGTCTATTGACATGGAAAGTTGCAGTGCAAACGCTGTAGGAGCGGGCCCGGCCCAGCTCGACGGATCGGTGGGTCTTACCTTTGCACTGTGTGTGCAGCATCCGAGGTATATGCGGCGGACGCAACCCGGGGATTTGTGATTGATATTTGCACAAGGCTAAGCAGCCAAGTCGAGTAAGCTTCGACTGCTCGTTTTGGACAACTTAATATTTCTGACTTTTGTTTTTTATCGGGTGCGCGACAGCACTCCCGATGGGAGTAGCCCCCGAGATTGTGCTTAATTGCTTGCGGTTGAGGATAATCTCAAAACTTTGAAACTTTTGCAGCAGTCAATAAAATTTTGATTCGCTCCCGATGGGAGTTATATGAGTCAGTCTATGGAACGGTCAAGTGACCAGTTTTGCGTAGTTCGATTGTTTCCTTCGGAGTTGATCCCTGGAGGGACTCGAGTGCTTTGTTGAGCGTTGCGCTTGTGATGACGTCAGGGATGACGTGTTTGGCGACTGTGCCATCTGACAAGCAGTTGCGTGCTTGCGTCGCGATAGATGGGACGTGACACGTGGGTCCCACATAGCAGTATTGACCAAGGACGGTGCCGTTTGGACTGGATTTGATCGCTCTGGCACGGTTTTCACGGCGACATGATGATGGTCTCCTTGTTTCCCGTGCGTTGTGGGTAGAGTGGCCGGCGACGGTTGCTCTCCGCGACCGCCATGTGTATCGATGGATGTGCATTGCGACGCACGATCTCCCACCAACGGTGGAGATTCGTGGCCTCGTGAATAAGTAGGGGAACGGCAGGGTGAATTATTTTCACTTGCCATTTGCTCCCCGCCGCCGCAGCTTCTGCTTCCTCTTTCTTGCTCGCCACCTCCATAGCTACCATCGTCATGACCAAGCCAACCATGAAGAGAGCCGCCGCGGCTGTCGCTGCTGCGGCCACCGCTGCCCCGGTCGTCACCGCTGCAACAACGAGCGACGCGGCCCCGCTGAAGAAGAGGACTGGTGGCTGGACGAGGTCCAATTTGATGGCCTCAAAGCTGGACGGGTACCGGCGGGATGGGTGGCTTCCCTCCGCCGCACTGCCGCCGACGCGCGTCCTCGGCGACGAGGTAAGCCCTCAACCCAAGGAGGGCGAGCGCGTTTGTTTTCATGATTTCGTGAATAGGGGATTTTCTTTTCCTATTCCCGATTTCGTGCGTGCTTTGATGTACGCATACAAGGTGCAGCTACATGATTTCACCCCCAACTCCATGCTGCGCATTGCCGTTTTCTTTGTGCTCTGTGAGTGTTTTTTGGGGTACACCCGCATTGGGGTCTTTGGAAGAAGATTTTCAATGTGAAGAGGAACACTGGCTCGGACGGCATGTATGCTGTTGGCGGCTTCAACATCCAGACTTGCAAGAAGGTCGAGTACTTCGACATCCAGCAAGTCGAGTCATTGCAGAACTGGCGCAAAAAATGGTTCTACGTCAGCACGCAGCAAGAAGGGCTGCCAGGGTTCGATGCCCACGCGCCTCTGGTGAAGACCTGAGCTTGGCTACACCAGACATCCGCCGCTGAAGAGGCTGAGGTGAAGCCTTTGATGGCGAAGATTGCCAAGCTCATGAAGATTGTCGGCCGCGAAGTGAGCGGCCGACATCTGATCTCGACGTTTATCAAGAGGGGTGTGCAGCCTTTGCGAGTGCGGGCGCACCCGATGTGGGAGTTCCAGGGCGTGCATGACCCCACACGCTTGGCAGGAGCGGAGCCTTTGCCGTCGAAAAGGGAGGTGGAAACCCGGGTTTGGGGGATCATCAAACTGACAGCGAAGGACGCCTGTCCTCTCGACTACCCGGTTGACGCGTTCGACAACGAGCGCCCACTGCTGGAGGTATGTTTTTGACTTATGCTTTTCCCTTTTTTGGAAGATATGTGTTTGTTGACTGAAGTTTTTTGGTGTCCTATGTACAGGGTCATACTTCTTCCAGGTGCTTGCCTCCACTTCCCGAGGATGGGGAGACTGCTAAGGTAGAGCTTTTATTGGTCGAGACTGACGCCGGCGATATTTCTCTTGCCTCCGCACGCACACCAATTGATGAGGTGGAGGAGTCCGAGCAAGAGGAGGAGGACGAGCTACCGCCGAAGCGACGCCGCGTAGATGAAACAACGTCGACTGCGGCCAGCTCTCCTCCGCATGCTGAACATGGCGAGGACTCGGGTTCCTCGTTGCCTGATTCGGAAGAAGCCCGGGTAGTGACTCCATTGCGCGCGATACCACTTGAGGGTGCACCGGAGTTTGTCGCGCACTTGGATTACACAATCCTTCTAAGTTCTGATGATGATGATGATGCAAGGTAACCACTTGCTTATTTTGTTCAAGTCTTAAGTTTTCCCTGCCTCTGTCTTTTTGCCTAATTGTTGTTGTTTGGTCCGGACGAAAACACCCTGCCGAAGAAGAATGTGGCACCGACCGCTCCCGAGGTGTCACTTGTGTCGTCTTCGGATGATGCAATTCGGGTGGAGAGGGCTGTCCTGGTGACTATGCCTTCCACACCACAGGGAGACGCACCTTCTTCTTCAGGTGCTGCGCTGCCGGCACACTATAACCACGTAAGTACCATTTGATGCTTCATGTTTTATCGGGTGCACGACAGCGCTTCCGATGGGAGTAGCCCCCGAGGCTATGTGCAAATAGATGTAGTTGGGCATAGGCTCAAGTGCTTATGCTTTGTCCTTTTTATCCCTTAGCCGTTCTTCCGCACGATGTTGGAGTCGGGTGAGACATACGTGCAGATGGAGCAGGAGCGCGACCAGCTCCGGGCCAAGTTGGAGCAGTCGGACGGTAAGGACCTTCCCACATATCTGCCGTGTTGTTTGAAAATTCGACGTCAAGCTTCACATTTCTTCGTCTGTAGGTGAGCTAGCGACAACCCTGACTCGGGTGCAGGAGCTTGAGAAGGAGCTCGTAGCTGAGCGTGAGAATACCCAGCAGAAGCTCAAAGAGATGGAAGCTCGCGAGATGCTTCAGACAGAGCAGCTCCGCTCGCTGTCTCATGTGATGAGAGGTAACGACTCTACCATGTGCTATCTGTTAATTAGATGGATTGTGGTTTGGTTATGACTTTTCCTGACCTGACAGGGGCTGTTGGTGTTGCACCTGCTGCGGACGAAGGGTCCTTCGAGGATGTGGCGGGTGCCTTTGACAAGATATGCTCCCAGTCCAGGGAGGCTCTCAACAAGTCTGCGGGTGCCCTCGCGGCTATTCACCAGCTCGTCTTCCCGAAAGGCACGCCATCTGCGACCGTAGAAGGCCTAGCTGATGTGTTCGGGCCTGGGACGTCCACTCTGACCAACTACGCCCGCGCCCAAATGCTAGGCGGCTCTGAGACCACCTTCCTTCTGCTACTTGGCCATGGTATTGCAGGCGACTTCGAGAAAACCGTAGCTAGCTTCCCGACGGGAAAACCACCGTGACGGGTGTAATGCAGGAGCTGGCAGGGACGCTGTCGAGGAAGATGGTGGCCATGATGGAGAAACGTGCCGCCACTCTTTCCGAGCGTGCTGCTCGCACCTCTAGGTCTAGGTCTGAGTCGATGTCATAGATGGCAGGGCTATCCCCCTTTCTCTTTTGCATGTAAGGAAAACTGGTGTCGTATGAGGCTTTGACGAGTATGAGCTGTGCTTTTGTTACCCTGTCTTTTTGTGTCGTGATTGTTTATGGAATGAATGGTCCCCGAGCCTTGTGGATCGGGGGTGCGCTTTATGCATGCGTCGTTCTTATGCCTTGAATTGTTCTTGTGTAGCCTGGAGCACATGGTGCGTTGACAAGCCCTTCTTCTGGAAGTGCTACTCCCAAGACAAGCACCCAGAGTAAGAACGACCAGAAGATTATCGATTATCTGCAGCTGAAACTCTCGAAGGCGGAGCAGGAGCTGAAGGATACGAAGAGTGTGCTAGCGGAGTTGCAGTCGAGGCCTTCACCGGCAACAACACGGGAGACCTATTTGCTTGAAGAGCTGGACAAGGTGAATCTGCAGATGGAATGTAAGTACACCCGAACGAGTGTCGAGTCTTTTGTGAATGCGTTGTTTGTGATATGGCGCAATTTTTGCAGTGCTTGTATGGATAGCCAAGCCGAGACGACTCGTTTGGACGATCGTCTGGATGGCTACGCCAGCTGCTCACAGATTTCCACTCACCCCTATTGGTGTGACAGGGCGAGAGGTCTTGTGTTGGCTAGGCTTCAAGACTGTGCCTAGCGTGCGGCTATTCTGCTTGAAGTCTGCAGGTCGGCTCTAGCTCGAGTGCACCAGTCCTTGTTTCCGTTGAATGATCAACCACAAGGTCTGGCGACCTCGAGTGTTCGGGTGCGGCCGAGGTGTTTGTGTTTGTTTAACCTGAACGTTGCAACCCTCGAGTGTTTGGGTGCGGCCGAGGTTTTTGTTTTTGTTTAACCTGAACGGCGCAGCCCCCGAGTGTTCGGGTGTGGCCGAGGTTTTTGTATTTGTCTTATGCAAAAATAAAGAAGGACATAGAGAAACATTGATTGTAGTCCACTTTTTGTAAGTTAAACTGTAGGCCGCCTCATTAAAAACCTTCCAGTCCCCTTAGGTACCCTGGTAAGGAAAAGAGCCGTGAGATCCTGGCTCAGGGCTCAATAGGATTGATAGGATACTCATGTCAACAAGTTGCAACTTCTTTTCCGGAAGCTCATCTGGAAGGAACTCCGAGGTTAAGCGTGCTTGGCCCGGAGCACTCCCAAGGATGGGTGACCGACCGGGAAGTACTTCTCGGGTGCGCACGAGTGAGGACAAAGTGCGCAGAAAAGACTAGTGTTGATCTGTGGGGCCAGTCTGGAGATCCTAACGAGCTGCCAGGGGTGACAGGCCCGGCCCGGGGGTGGCCGGGTGTTACAATTTGGTATCAGAGCCGACCTTCGCGGCAACACGGGTGTGTGCGGTCAGGGGCGCGGACATGTGGCATGTGCCGGCACTGGGCGCACAGACGTGTACCAAGAGGGGAAGCTCCTGGACTGGAGGTTGACCGACGAGGGCGTCGGTCTTCTAAGGGGGGAAGGATGTGAGATCCTGGCTCAGGGCTCAATAGGATTGATAGGATACTCATGTCAACAAGTTGCAACTTCTTTTCCGGAAGCTCATCTGGAAGGAACTCCGAGGTTAAGCGTGCTTGGCCCGGAGCACTCCCAAGGATGGGTGACCGACCGGGAAGTACTTCCCGGGTGCGCACGAGTGAGGACAAAGTGCGCAGAAAAGACTAGTGTTGATCTGTGGGGCCAGTCTGGAGATCCTAGCGAGCTGCCAGGGGTGACAGACCCGGCCCGGGGGTGGCCGGGGTGTTACAAGAGCACGTCTAAAACTTGCAGCTATCCGACATGTCGCCTATTACATTTGATGACTGAGCAGTCTAAGCATAGAAATGGTCTAAGCATAGAAACGGCGCAGGTGCGCAACGTTCCAAGAGTTGTGCGAAAGCTCTCCTGTCTTCGCGTGCTTCAGTTGGTATGCGCCGCCATCGATTACTTCCATGACAATGAAGGGTCCCTCCCATGGGGAGGCAAGCTTGTGCACCTTCTTCTGCTTCAGGCGGAGCACTAGGTCACCAACCATGAAGGACCTGGTGCGCAGTCGATGGCCATGATAGTTGCGGAGGTTTTGCTGGTAGACAGCTGTGCGAGCAAGCGCGATGTCGCGTGCTTCATCCAGCGTGTCGATGCTATCTTCGAGTGCCTCCTCCGCTTCCTCTTCTTTGTATGCGATGACTCTAGGTGCGTCAAACTGTACGTCAAAGGGTAGGACTGCTTCTGCGTACACCATGAAGAACGGTGTGTATTGTGTCGACCTATTTGGAGTAGTTCGCAGGCTCCAAAGTACGGCTGGTAGCTCTTCCACCCAGGCACCCGCAGCTCGTTTGAGTGGCACTAACAGACGCTTCTTGATTCCGCTGCATACAAGTCCATTGGCCTTTCCACCTGCCCGTTCGACTGCGGGTGCGCTACTAATGCGTAGTTGAGCTTCAAGCCTTGGTTTTTGCAAAAGTCACGGAACTCCTCAGCCGTGAAGTTTGTGCCATTATCGGTTATGATGCTATGAGGGAGCCCAAAGCGGTATATGATTGTCCTGATGAAGTTCACTGCTATTGTGGCTATCGAATTTGTGATAGGGACCGCTTTGATCCATTTGGTAAACTTGTCGACTGCCACCAGGAGGTGGGTATGTCCTCCGCGTGAGGATTTCCTGAGTGGCCCAACCATGTCGAGTCCCCACTGGGCAAAGGGCCATGCTAGTGGTATGGTTTTCAGCTCCAAAGCAGGTGCATGCGGGTTGGTGGCAAACTTCTAGCAGCCAATGCACTTCTTCACTATGTCCTCTGCGTCTCTGAGCGCCGTTGGCCAGTAGAACCCTGCTCGGAAGGCCTTGGCGACGAGCGCTCGACTGCTCGCATGGTGTCCACAGGTTCCTGCGTGGATATCTCGAAGGATGGCCTTGTCGTCCTCCAATGCGATGCACCTCTGGAGGATCCCTGAGATACTGCGTTTGTACACTTCGCCTTTGATGATTGTGTATGCCTTGGCGCGTTGAGTGATGCGCCGCGATTCTGCTGCGTCTTCTGGCAGCTCATTGCGCAACATGTATGCAAGAAAAGGGTGTGTCCAGGTCGGTTCGATGAGGAGAACTTCGACTGGCGGATCCTCTATGCTAGGTGGAGGTGTGTCCTTGGCCGCGACGGTCGACGCCAACGGTGCTGCTGCGTGCTTGACCTTGATAGGTCGGTGCTCGATGCGTTCGAGGAAAATGCCAGGTGGAACCGGTGCCATTGTGGAGCCGAGATTGGCTAGCATATCTGCCTCCTCGTTGCTTTCTCGCCCAATGTGTCGCAGTTCGCAACCGTCGAAACTGCCCTCCATGAGATTGTACAGGTCGTGATACGCGATCATGTTGTCTGCTGTGGCATCGTAGGTTTTCATTGTTTGATGTACCAATAGATTCGAGTCGTCGTAGATCATGAGTCATGTGCATCCGCAAGCCTTGGCCATCCGCATGCCGTGTAATAAGCCCTCGTACTCTGCCTCGTTATTGGAGGGTTTGGGGAAATCCATCTACAGGACGTAACGAAGCTTGTCCCCTTTTGGTGACATGAGTACAACGCCTGCGCCTGCTGATACGTCTCAAACGTATCTATAATTTTTGATGTTCCATGCTGTTATTATACCAATTGCTACATGTTTTATTTACACTTCATAGCATTTTTATGCATTTTCTGGGACTAACCTATTAACAAGATGCCGAAGTGCCAGTTCATGTTTTCTGTTGTTTTTCTCTTTCAGAAAAGCTAGTCGCAAAATATTTTCGGAATTGGACAAAAATCAACATGTGCAAATATCTCATCGGAAGACTCCAGAAGCTAGAAGGGGAGACGGAGTGGGGCCACGAGGCAGCCACGCCACCCTAGGGCACGGCAGGAGGTGGGCCCGCGCCCAGCCCTGGCGTGGCCGCCTCGGTTGCCTCCCGACGCCGCCCTTTCGCCTATATATTCCCGATGTCCCGAAAACCCTAAAAACACCGATCATATTCCACGAAAAGTTCCATCGCCGCCGCCGTCGTCAACCCTAGATCGGGAGGGTTCTGAATCTCTTCCCGGCACCCTGCCGGAGGGGAGATCCTCACCGGAGGTTTCTACACCGCCATTCGTGCCTCTGGAGTGATGCGTGAGTAGTTCATCCTTGGACTACGGGTCCATAGCAGTAGCTAGATGGTTGTCTCTCCACCTTGTACCTCCATGTTTAGATCTTGTGAGCTGCCTAACATGATCAAGATCATCTTATTGTAATGCTACATGTTGTGTTTGCTGGGATCCGATGAATATTGACACTATGAGCAAGTTGTTTATCAATCTATCTATTTATGTTGTTTATGATCTTGCATGCTCTCCGTTGCTAGTAGATGTTTTGGCCAAGTAGATGCTTGTAACTCCAAGAGGGAGTAATTATGCCAGATAGTGGGTTCATGCCTCCAGTAATCTGGGCTCGAGATGACAGAAACGACTAAGGTTGTGGATGTGCTGTTGCCACTAGGGATAAAACAATAATGCATTGTCTACGTGTCATTTGCATTGTTTACATTACACACTTTACTTCATGCAATAATCTGTTGTTTACAACTCAATATCGGAAGGGGTGCGGATGCCAACCGGAAGGTGGATTATTTAGGCATAGATGCGTTGGATAGCAAGTCAATGTACTTTGTGGTAATGCCCAATTAAATCTCATAATAATCATCTTGTCATATATTGCATTGTCATGCGCTCATTATTTGTCAATTGCCCAGCTGTAATTTGTTTACCCAACATGTTAGTTATCTTTTATGGAGAGACACCACTAGTGAACTGTGGACCCCGGTCCATTTCCTCATATTGATAAAACCACCAACTGCAATCATTTGTTCTCTGTTACTTTCTGCACTTATTACTGTTTTCCACACAATACATTTAATCCTGTGTTTTCAGCAAGCCGAGAGATTGACAACCTCTCTGTTTCATTGGGGCAAAGTAGTTTGCTTGTGTTGTGCGCAGGTTCCACGTCAGTTGCGCCACTGACAACCTTCTGAAGAACCTCCGTGTCCTCCTGGTTCGATAAACCTTGGTCATATTTCGAGGGAAAACTGCTGGTGCACTACATCATACCATCCTCTTGGGGTCTCCCAACGAACGTGTGTTGTCACAGTCAACAAGCAGATCTTCTGGTGCTGTTGCTGGGAAGTAATAAAACACTCTATCGTTAACACGCCATCACTTGCGCCTTCGTGCTTCTTCGACCCATCGAAGTATATGGTCCAGGAGTTGGACACATCTGGGACTCCTGGTAGTTGGGCCTCGATCCACTCGGTGGTGAAGTCAGGAAGGACTTGCACCTTGATTTCTTTCGGGTGCTCATACTTGATGTCTCGAGGTCCCAGCTCGATGACTGTAGTTTCTCGTGGTGGTGGCTAACCTGGGAGTGATGTGCAGCCGCCAGCTTCTTAGGGTTTCTCACTAGATGTCCCATATATATACCAGCCAGGCTGAGAGAAGATGGGCCACATGGGCCAGCACCAAAACAGGCCCATTAACAGTTCAACACTCCCCCTCAAGATGGGGGAGAGATATCTATCATCCCCATCTTGTCACATGCCAAATTGCATTCCTTTGCTGCCAGCCCTTTTGTTAAACAGTCTGCAATTTGTTGTCATGTGTTCACATACTCAATCTTAATAATTCCAGCATCTAGCTTCTCCTTGATAAAGAATCTGTCAATCTCCACATGTTTAGTTCTGTCATGTTGGACTGGATTATTTGCTATGCATATGGCTGACTTGTTATCACACCAAACATTCAGATGTCCATCCTTTAGCACCTTTAACTCACTTAAGAGATTTCTTACCCATAGCATATCACTCAATCTTGAGACATGGCCCGGTATTCTGCTTTAGCAGTTGACTTTGATACAACTGGTTGTTTTTACTTCTCCATGACACCAAGTTACCTCCAACAAACACGTAGTATCCAGAAGTTGACCTCCTGTCATCAAGACAGTTTGCCCAATCAGCATCACTATAGCCATCAATCACTAGGTATCCATTACTTCTGAACCACAGACCCTTTCCCGGAGTCCCCTTTAGGTATCTCAGAATCCGATATACTGCATCCAAGTGACCAGTCCTAGGCTCATGCATATATCTACTTACAATGCTCACAGCAAAAGCAATATCTGGCCTTGTATGACATAGGTATAGCAGCTTTCCCACGAGTTTCTGATAATTTTCTTTTTCTACCAATTCCCCAGACTCGGATGTTATCTGATAATTTACATCTATGGGAGTTGTGGCTGCCCTGCACTGCATCATTCCTGTTTCATTTTGGAGGTCGAGGACATACTTGCGTTGCATTAGTGCTATGCCTCTTGCAGATCGAGCAATTTCTATACCGAGAAAGTACTTGAGCTGGCCAAGATCCTTCACCTCAAATGTGTTGCTTAGACACCCTTTTAATCTAGCTATCTCAGCTTCATCATCACCAGTAATTATAATATCATCCACACAAACTGCCAGAATAGTAATTTTCTCATTTGAGTGCTTGTAAAACACCGTGTGATCACCATTACACAGTCCATATCCCATACCACACACAGCCCTTCTAAACCGATCAAACCACGCTCCAGGAGATTGTTTCAGACCATAAAGAGCCTTTTTTAGTTTGCACACTTTACCTCCATTACCAGCTGCAGCCATTCCCGGTGGCACCTTGATGGCCCTTCACGTAGTTACCTGCGTGAAAAGTAAATGGGTTAGGTTGAGACTCCAAGTGCAGAGTGTGTAGTAAGTGGAAGACGTGTTTTCCCCACGAGGGGTGACTCGAGGGTTTAATATCGAACTCTCGGGGAATCAGTAGTGAAGATTTATCTTTCCTATCCTTCTTTTGGTTACCTACAAAACAAAGTAAATGTTTTGGTCCTCAACCTCACCTAGTGGTTGTCAAGCACAAGGTGTGAGAATGATATCAAGATAATATGCAATGCAAACAAGAAATAAATATGCAATGGTGGTAAATAAATATGCAAGGATGGTGGTAGCAATGATAAATGATATTTTTGGGTTTTATATGATGAATGCAAGATGTAAAAGTGTTTTTGTATTTTCGGATTTTTAAATGGCAGAAAATGGAAAAGTAAAAGTGGTTGGAAAGGTGTTTCTTATGATTAAAAATGGACCGGGGTTCATGGTTTCACAAATGCACTCTCTCTTTAATAAAGTGGTAGACAATGGAACACTAGAGTTGACATATGAGATTGCAACACAACAGTTTAATGACAAGTTATAATTATATGGGCATCACGTCCTAACATAGAGACCTTTTGGTTATTAGTCTCTCTTATACTCCACCAAGATGCGAACTAAATCATAACACCTCAGTAATTAAGATAACTCAGAGTATAGCAATAAGTATCATGACATGAAGTTAAAATAAGAACATGCTAGATCTAGTCATGGAGTAGTGGCAATGGTCACACCCACATCTCCGGTAGCATGGTATTTCTTTTTATCCCTAGTGAGGCAACAAAGTAAGGTAAGATACCCAAGTGGATCGCAGAACTTTCTCTCACGTTCACTGCACTAGCCACCCCCCGTTACTCCAACTAATGCACACGTTCCCCCTCACACGCTCTCATAAACATGCTTGATCATAACAAGTAAATAAGAACGGGGTACATAATATGCATCTACTTTCATAACTGAAACAAAACCATTGCAATCTCAAACATATATTAACTCATAAAAAGATCCACCACAAAGGTATTACATAGATGACCGTAATCATGTTCAGCAGCTCATACGGTACTAATTAGTGAAGCTCAAGAGAGAGAGATACATAAGTTACTTCCACAAACCCATAGTCCAGAGGTGGACTACTCCCTCTTCATCATGGAGACGGTGGAGAAGTCGTTGGAGAAGATGGAGACCACGCCGGCAGCGCCCCGCCGGAGTTTTCCCCCTCCAATCTGCAGCTCCAGGTCTCTGTTTCGGTGTTTCTGTGTTTCTGCGGCGCTCCTTCCAGAGAACGTCGGGGACTATTTTTATAGGCGGTTTTAGGTCAAACGGAGTCGGTGGAGGAAAGATCGACGGCAACGGAGCTCGAGGCCCAATGGGGGTCCCACGCGGCCAGGTACCTGGCCGCGTGGGCCACCCTTTTGGCCCTCGGGCCTCCGCTTGTTCGCTTCCTTCGCTCCCAAGTCTTCTTCCTTCCAAAAACTGATGCTCGTAAATTTCCAGGTCATTTGGACGTCGTTTGGGTCCCTGAAACATTAAAATATAGAAAAGGGTTTTCTGCCTGCGCAGGGTTAATTCCATAAAAATAGGAAAATCATAAATATTCCCAAAATCATTATAAAACAGTGATATAACCCTTATATGATGCAAATATGACTGGAATATAAGTAAAATAATGCAAAGTTCATGTATGCATTTTACATGCATCAACATCCCCAAGCTTAACCTATACTCGTCCTCGAGTATGAAGGTGATAAAACTAACATGGACTTTGCAATTTAATACTAACAATGGATATCAAAGATGATTACTATTGCTACATAGAGTCAAATGATTCATTCTTAAAAGGAGTAGCAATATGCAAGATAGTTTATGAAGTGATATCAAGTATTCAATGCAAGGATGTTCAATGATAATTCACAAAGTGTAACATAAAAGAAAGTACTATGGACCACATGTATGCATAATGAAAGAAAACATCCTACAATGGTCATAGAGTATTGATGAAAATCTGAATATAAAAGGTGGACACTTTGGAAAGATATATATGAGTAGAGGTAAAGCATGAATAAGTTTCATCTAACTTCTGAACTTCTCTACTTAAGTTAATGATTGTAATGTGGTAATCCTTGGTGTCAAGCTCTCATTCCCCTATCATAGCATCTTGAATGATTAAGTTTAAAGTGAAAGCAAATATGAGTAGTGTGCTTGACAAAGTACAGGTTGAAAGTCTCATGCCCCTTGAATACAAGTACCTACTCCATGTGTTACTCAACTTGGGAAACAAAGCAAGTTCAAGTTAAATATCATTGTAAGTAATAATAGTATCATTAAGAGCGTCAACTGGGGTACCTCTTGTCCCAGGATATGGAACAAGCCCATATCAAAATGACAAGACAAACAAACACAATGAACAATCTCAACACCCTTTTTATTTACCATTAGATAGCTTTTTATTGTAAGGTGTATCACAGAAGGTTCACCATAGCATGTAAGTAAATTTCCACCATGAATGATGCATGGCTTAGATTAGCGGCCCAGGCGTCTCTCTAACCATTTATACAAACTCATTTAAACTCACTTCATTTCCACATTTATTTCACCCATGGTAAGCATCCATAAACAAAAGTACATGATATCAACTAAATGAAATGAAGTGCATGTTGAAAGCTTGCCATGTGACAGCACATATGAGCTAACTCTCAACCAAAGACATTTGTCAAGCCACAACATCATAATTTTAATCACAATGGGTCATGTTTTATTTATGCAATGAAAGTAAAGTGTGCATCAAGTTCGAGAGAGCTCTATAACCAACTTTTCCCACAACAATCAACAACATAAGCATTTTCATTCAGAGGTATAGATAACACAAATATCATGATAAACATACTCGGAATAGCATAAAGCTAATAGGTAGATATGGTGGACTCACTGGAAAAACTTTGGTTGAAGGTGTTGGAAACAAGTTTTTGCTTGTTGGAATTTTTGGGCTAGCAAGAGGGAGAAAGTTGACCATCTAAATGCATGCATGAGTGTCCATAGAACTAACTAATCCATGTTAAACAAGTAAAATAACATTCAGCATCAAAACATGAATAAAAGATAGCTCTTGATAAAATACTTGCAAATTATTACTCATTAACAAGCTCATGAATCATGCAACTATATGTATCTTTTAAAATCAACTCAACATCCCTTTTCCCAATCTATAATAGCATCCAACATAATTCAACCCAAATTTCCAGTAGCTCTCTCATATATAAATGATAGTGTGGTGGTCTCACAAAATAAAAATCAAACCAAACAAACAAAAAGACGCTCCAAGTTTATGCGATAAAGTGTTTCGATCGAAAAACAGAAGTTAGACGTGTGCAAACCGAGAGTGTGTAGGTCCAGTGGGGTTGTCTTCACATCCCCAAGCTTATGGTCTTCACCATCCTTGGATAGCTCTTGGTGCATCTCCTCTAATCCCTGTGAAAAAACTTCAAAACACCGTTTCTCCCATTTCTTTTTGTGGGGTGCATTAGTAGTGATAAACAAATAGATTTCTTGCTGCATATAATCCTTAGACAAAAATTCATATGAATGTCCAGAAAGTGTATAATGTTGTATGCCTACTCATAAACTCAATTGGATCAAAAAATTCAAGTTAAAAGTTCTAAGCATGCATCAAACAAAATGGGACAGAATCTGTCCAGAAAAACAGCAGCAGCAAAACGTATTTTTCTACCCTACTTAACTTTGTCGAAAATTCCGAAAAATTCATGCATACAGAGGATGAAAAGTTGCAACTACAGTTTAAATATGAGCTCATTCGGAGTTACAGAATAAGAATTAAAAATCATACCGTGCACAGATTCGTGCAGGAATAAAATCTCCGAACGCTATAAGCAACTTTTCAACCAAAATGAGTAAAACTTGGCACTTTATTAAAAATTCCAGAAACTAAACTAAACAAAGTCTCTTGTTACAGCAAGAGGACACAAAGAAAATCACAAATAAAAACAACCGGGTTGCCTCCCGTAAAGCGCTTTCTTTATAGCCATATAGCTAGGCTTCTTACTTGATGTTTATTGTGGACGAAGCTCATGAGGGAGCTTGAACTTTGGTGTGTCCCTCTTCCTTGGGAAGTGTTCCATGCACTTCTTGTGTGGAAACTGAAACTTCACATTCCCTTCTTTTGAATCAATGATAGCACCTGTAGTACGAAGAAAAGGTCTTCCAAGAATAATTGGACTAGAGGTTTTATTCCCCATATCCATGATTAGAAAATCAACAGGCACAAATGTCATATGTAACTCTACCATAACATCACTTACTTTTCCTAAAGCATGTTTAATGGAATCATCAGCAAGTGCAAGTTCAATAGAGCATTTTTCAAGATTTTTCAATTCAAGTACTTCATATAGTTCTTTAGATAAAACAGAGACACTAGATCCTAGATCAAGTATAGCATGGTGTGTCTCTTTTCCAATGGTTACTAGGACTTTGGGAATCCATATATCCCCAAGCTTAGGTGGTATCATAGCCTCTTGGTTGTACCTAGCAATCTTTTCTTTCAAGACATGATTAGCAATATAAGAACCAAAACCAGCTTGGTTAAGTTGATGGAAGGATCACTTGCAAATTTTTGTAAGATAGATATTAATTCATGCAAGCTACAATTCTCTAAGTCAAGCAATGGTTCCTTGACTTCACTAAGCATTTTAACTTCCTCAACTTTCTCTCTTTCATTACCATAATAGTTTCCTTAGCAATTCTCTCTTGCTCATGAATATGTTCCCAAGATTTATTTATAACCTCTTGACAATATTTAATTGTTTCCTCATGTTTTTGAGCTATAATGGTGTTCTTTAATGAGGAAACTTCCTTAGTGAGCTGATCTACCCTTTCAAACAAAGAGTCTTGTTTTTCAAACTTAGATATAAATTCCTTATTAAGCTCCTTTTGAGTAGATATAAATGATCTAATGGTGTTTTCCAAATCACTAGAAACATTACCACTAGTGTATATTTGTTTGGCACATATGGGGGTTTATTATAAGAGTTATAATTGTTGTTACCATACCCATTATTACCATAGTTCCTAATGAAGTTGACATCAATATTTTCAGGATTATTACCAACTAATTCTTGCAAAGGCACATTTTCAATATTTTGTTTATTAATGAAAGCAAGAATAGTATCCATTTTAGATGACAAATCATTTGTTTCTTCTATGGAGTTCACTTTCTTAGAAGGATTAGGTGCTCTATCAGTATGCCATTGACTATAGTTTTGCAAAATGCTTTCCAATATTCTTAGCTTCTACTATAGTTTTTCCCATAAAAGCACCTCCAGCAGCAGAATCAAGAATATTTCTAGACATGTAATTTAGACCATTGTAAAAAGAGTGTAATATGGTCCATTCGTTGACCCCATGTGATGGACAAGTTCTAAGCATAAGTTTAATCCTATCCCAAGCCATAGCAACATGTTCATTTTCATTTTGCCTAAAAGAAAGAATGTTGTTTCTATTTTGCAAAATTTTAACAGGAGGATAGTATTTCTTAATGAAAGCTTCTTTTAAATCATCCCAAGTTTTAATGCTATCAATAGGTAATGAATGCAGCCACTCTTTAGCTTTTCCTCTAAGTGAGAAAGGAAATAACTTCAGTTTTAGAATATCACTTTCCACATTTTTAAATTTCTGCATGTCACATATTTCAACAAAATCATGAAGATGCATAGAGGCATCCTCCATAGCACTACCGCCAAATTGTTCCCTAGTTATCAAGTTCAACAAACTAGGACTTACTTCATAACTATCAGCATTTATCTTAGGTGTGGCAATGGGCCTAGCAATAAATTGATCATTTGGAGTGTTTGTGTAACCCCGCAAGTTTTTATGTGTTTTTTAATTTTTTATGCAAAACTGAAAATAAATATGCAAACCGAACTAAATGCAAGACAAACAAAACAAATAAATTGCTTTGAAGGTAAAGATGGATAAGATGATGCTCACGTAGGTGCAACCTCCCCAAGCTTAGGTGTTAGCACAAGTTGGTGATGAAGTTGACTTGGTGAGATATCCTTGGATAAACCCGGCCAGAAAACAGAGCTAGTGCAGGGACCCTTGGATAAACCTTTCAGCAATGATTCCCCGGCAACGGCGCCAGAAAACAGTCTTGATGGCCCTTCACGTAGTTACCTGCGTGAAAAGTAAATGGGTTAGGTTGAGACTCCAAGTGCAGAGTGTGTAGTAAGTGGAAGACGTGTTTTCCCCACGAGGGGTGACTCGAGGGTTTAATATCGAACTCTCGGGGAATCAGTAGTGAAGATTTATCTTTCCTATCCTTCTTTTGGTTACCTACAAAACAAAGTAAATGTTTTGGTCCTCAACCTCACCTAGTGGTTGTCAAGCACAAGGTGTGAGAATGATATCAAGATAATATGCAATGCAAACAAGAAATAAATATGCAATGGTGGTAAATAAATATGCAAGGATGGTGGTAGCAATGATAAATGATATTTTTGGGTTTTATATGATGAATGCAAGATGTAAAAGTGTTTTTGTATTTTCGGATTTTTAAATGGCAGAAAATGGAAAAGTGGTAAAAGTGGTTGGAAAGGTGTTTCTTATGATTAAAAATGGACCGGGGTTCATGGTTTCACAAATGCACTCTCTCTTTAATAAAGTGGTAGACAATGGAACACTAGAGTTGACATATGAGATTGCAACACAACAGTTTAATGACAAGTTATAATTATATGGGCATCACGTCCTAACATAGAGACCTTTTGGTTATTAGTCTCTCTTATACTCCACCAAGATGCGAACTAAATCATAACACCTCAGTAATTAAGATAACTCAGAGTATAGCAATAAGTATCATGACATGAAGTTAAAATAAGAACATGCTAGATCTAGTCATGGAGGAAGTGGCAATGGTCACACCCACATCTCCGGTAGCATGGTATTTCTTTTTATCCCTAGTGAGGCAACAAAGTAAGGTAGAGATACCCAAGGGATCGCAGAACTTTCTCTCATGTTCACTGCACTAGCCACCCCCCGTTACTCCAACATAAGAATGGGGTACATAATATGCATCTACTTTCATAACTGAAACAAATCCATTGCAATCTCAAACATATATTAAGTCATAAAAAGATCCACCACAAAGGTATTACATAGATGACCGTAATCATGTTCAGCAGCTCATACGGTACTAATTAGTGAAGCTCAAGAGAGAGAGATACATAAGTTACTTCCACAAACCCAAAGTCCAGAGGTGGACTACTCCCTCTTCATCATGGAGACGGTGGAGAAGTCATTGGAGAAGATGGAGACCACGCCGGCAGCGCCCCGCCGGAGTTTTCCCCTTCCAATCTGCAGCTCCAGGTCTCTGTTTCGGTGTTTCTGTGTTTCTGCGGCGCTCCCCCAGAGAACGTCGGGAGACTATTTTTATAGGCGATTTTAGGTCAAGACGAAGTCGTGGGCGAAAAGATCGATGGCAACGGAGCCTCGAGGCTCCAGAAGGTGGGTCCCACGCGGCCCCTGTACTGGCCGCGTGGGCCACCCCCTTTTGGGCCTCGGGCCTCCGTTTGTTCGCTTCCTTTGCTCCCAAGTCTTCTTCCTTCCAAAACTGATGCTCGTAAATTTCCAGGTCATTTGGACGTCATTTGGGTCCCTGAAACATTAAATATAGAAAACAGTGTTTTCTGCCTGCGCAGGGTTAATTCCATTAAAATAGGAAAATCATGAAATATTCCGAAAATCATTATAAAACAGTGATATAACCCTTATATGATGCAAATATGACTAGAATATAAGTAAAATAATGCAAAGTTCATGTATACATTTTACATGCATCACACCTCCATATACACCTCTTCCTGAAGATCACCATGCAAGAAAGCATTTTTTTACATCAAGCTGATGCAATGGCCATCCAAAATTTGTTGCGCATGATATCAAGATCCTCACAGTATTCATTTTCGCCACAGGAGCAAAGGTTTCATCGTAGTCAATGCCATAAACTTGATTATATCCCCTTGCAACTAGTCTTGCCTTATACCTTTCTATTTTCCCTTCAGGACTTTGTTTGACTGTAAACCCATTTGCACCCAACTGCTCTCTTTCCCTCTGGTAAGTCAGTTAACTCCAAGTTTGATTCTTCCTCAATGCTTTCAGCTCTTCTCTCGTAGCTGCACACCACCTAGGGTCTTGTTGTGCAACTCTCCAATTAGTAGGAGTTGACACTAATTGGAGGGATGCAACAAATGATCGATAAGAGGGAGACAAACCTTCATACGAAACGTAATTGCTAATGTCATGGGCATTAAAACCATACCTATCCACAGGTTTACCTGTAGCTACGCTAGTCCCCTTTCTAAGTGCAATTGGTCAAGCCGGATATCCATCCATCCATCCATCAAGAAAACAGACTCATGAGGAACCATGGGAGAGAATCCTAACAAACCAGAAGAATTCGGAAGGCAGAAACAAAGAGATGAGCATTGTACCGAAGATGGTGCTCTCTTCTCCGGAATGCTGAGCACAGGCTTCTTGGGCGCGGGCGCGGCGCTGGTACCAGAGTGCTTGGCCGCACCAGCATTCTTGTCGTGTGGCTTCATGGACCATTTTCTGATGTCCGACAACTGCGCCACAAGAAAAACAAGAATGGCAAGAGAGTCAGCCAGGAATCGAGGACCCTTCCGCATCGAACCAAGAACCGTCGGAACAGCATTTTCAGTATTACCTTTGTCGGTGTAGACAAAGTGGGCAAACTGTCCGAAGCTTGTTTGTCCTTGCTGTCCACCCTTCTTCACTTCTCGTTCAGTAGCACTTTCGTGGTTTTGAGTTTCTGTTGATTGATCTCCCTCCATGACTGTCATGTTAGCTCTGGCCCCTCCTTGTGGACCACCTGAGTTGTGATAGTAATTCCCTCCATATCTGCCTCTAGGTGCACCTCTGTAGTATCCCATGTTGTACCCGTTGCCTCTGAAACCTCCTCTACCTCGACGGGGTGGATTAGTACATTGGTGGATTAGGTGACCACTCACTCCACAGTTGTAGCAGTCTCTAGTCTCCTGCCTCTCAAACACATGATATGCAGGCCTTTGTGTGGATCCTCCCTTTTCGTTGCATTTCAGTCTTGTCTCCTCTTGTGTAATGGCAGCTATGGCAGCTTCAAGTGACGGTAGCTGGGTTTGGTGCATCAGACTTGCCCTTCTGTTTCTCAAAGTTTTTATCCAGACCCTTTAAAAACTTCAACACCCGTCTATCTTCAATCCATTTCTTTGCTGCCACAACACATTCAGAGTGGGCTAGCACCCAAGGATCAAGATGATCTAGATCTGCCCACAAATGCTTCAGTTCTCCAACATAGGTCATCACTGATTTCTCACCTTGAATCAAATCATGCACTTTGTCCTCAAGTTGAGAGACCAACATCACATTTCCCTTACCAGAGTACATCTGGGATAAAGCTTCCCATACCTCCTTTGAAGCAGAAAGTACTTCAACAGATGCAGCAACCGATGGAGTTAAAGAGCTAAGCAACCACGCAAGAATACCGGAATCAGTAGTGCTCCATTTCTTCCACTCAACACCCTTTTTATCCACTGGTTCATTGACTTCTCCCAACACATATCCTTCCACAGCCTTCATCTTCAGCAGCAACAGTCCCCTTCTTGACCAACTCAAATAGTTACTGACCCCCTCCAGTTTTACCTCATTTGGAGTCAATTCCAGCTTCGGTACTCTCTCTGCTCGAGCTCCATCTGCTGCCAGGACAGCAGCAGCACCTTCCGCCTTGTTGGCGACGAGAACCTCCTTCAGCATGCTCAGTACCTTGGTCAGGTCGTCCCCCATGATTGAGGCGTGCTACAACACTCCCCTGATGCAGAACCACCAGATCTGATGCGGCATGCAACAGATCCAACCATTCCATCACCATCTTCAACCTCAGCTCTGATACCATGTAGTTTCTCGGGTGGTGGCTAACCTGGGAGAGATGTGCAGCCGCCAGCTTCTTAGGGTTTCTCACTAGATGTCCCATATATATACCAGCCAGGCTGAGAGAAGATGGGCCACATGGGCCAGCACCAAAACAGGCCCATTAATAGTTCAACAATGACCCACTTGGCGACTCGTCCAGTTGCGTCGAGGTTGGTGAGGATTTCGCCGAGTGCCGCCGAGCTAACAACAGTTATCGGGTGCTCGGCGAAGTAATGTTCAACCTTTCGTGATGACATGAACACGGTGTAAGCCAATTTCTGATAATGCGGGTACCACTGTTTTGATATGGAGAGGACCTCGCTGAGGTAATATATGGGTCTCTGTATGCCGTGGGCGTGTCCTTCCTCCACGCGTTCGACGACGAGTATGGTACTGACCACCCTATTGGTGGCGGAGACATATAGATATAGCGGCTCTCGCTCCCGAGGTGCGACCAAGATTGGGATGGTTGTGAGTACGCGCTTGAGGTCGACAAAGGCTACTTGAGCTTCTGGCGTCCAATCGAATTTGTCTGACTTCTTCATCAACTGATAGAATGGGAGTGCTTTTTCGCCGAGCTTGCTGATGAATCGACTGAGTGCAGCGACCCGACCTGCTAGCTTCTGCACCTCTCGAAATTTGGTCATTTGCGTCATGGTTAGGATAGCTTGTATCTTCTCCGGGTCCGCCTCAATGTCTCAAGCCGAAACAAGGTACCCTAGAAGCTGTCCGGCCGGCACGCCAAAGACACACTTTTTGGGGTTTAGCTTGATATGGTATCATTTAAGGTTGGCGAATGTTTCGCGTAGATCATCGAGGAGCGTGTCCTCCTCCTTTGTTTTGATGATGATATCGTTGACATAGACTTGGACGTTGCCTCCGATCTGCTCCCTGAGTCAGTTTTGCATCATGCGCTGGTACGTGGCACCCGCGTTTTTTAGCCCGAAGGGCATGGCTGTGTAGCAGTAGACACCGTACGGTGTGATGAAGGCCGTTTTGTCCTCATCGTCGACCTTCATCCTTATCTGGTTGTAGCCTGAGTAGGCATCCAGAAAGGATATGTGTGCACAACCCTCAATCGAATCGACAATCTGGTCGATGCGTGGCAGTGGGAAGTGGTCTTTGGGGCAACACTTGTTCAGAGATGTGAAGTCGACACACATACGAAGTATGTCTGAATTTTTTTGGCACAAGGACGAGATTTGCCACCCAGTCTGATTTTTTGATCTCGCGAATGAACTTGGATGCGAGTAATCTATCGACTTCCTGTTTGATGGCTTCGCGCTTCGGTTCAGAGAATCGACGCATCGTTTGCTTCACAGGTCGAGTGTCTGGAAATAGTTGAAGGGAGTGCTCGGCAAATTCCCTGAGAATACCTGGTATGTCGGCTGGACATCAGGCAAAGATTTCCAAGTTCTCACGAAGAAAGTTGACGAGCGTGCCTTCCTATGCGGAAGTTAAGCTTGATGACACGTTGACCATCTTTGACGGATCCGTTGAGTGCACCTGATGCGACCTTATGTCGTTTGTGGCGTTGAAGGCACTGTCGGGTGCCGATTTTTTGGCTTCAGAAAAGAGTGTGCGGTCGTTATTCAGGAAAGCTCTTGGAGTTGCTCCTGCATGCCGAACATCTCGAAGATCTTGCTGAACTCCCTGTCACAGCTATCCGAGTGCTGAAAGTTTCCGCTCACCGTGATAATGCCATTGGGTCCCGGCATCTTCAGCTTGAGGTAAGCGTAATGCGGGACCGCCATAAATCGAGCGAACGTCGGGCGCCCAAGGATGGCGTGATATTGTGACTTCCAGTCGACGACCTCGAAATCGATCTTCTCTGTCCTGAAGTTTCCCGGCTTGCCGAAGATGACGGGAAATTGTACTGTGCCAAGCAGGTAGACCGCTTTGCCTGGGACGATGCCATGGAATGTGTTATCTGATTTTGCCAGATTTTCGGTTGAGTGGTTCATTTTGCGCAGCGTGTCAGCAAACAGGATGTTGATTCCAGTCCCTCCATCCATGAAGACCTTGGACCTGGCAAATCCACCTATTTGTGCGTCGAGTACCAAAGCGGCGTGCCCTGGTCGAACCACAGCAAGCGGGTGATCCTCGCGAGAGAATGTGATGCTGGTTTCTGACCCCTTCAGGTACTCGGGTACGGCAGGTGGTGCCGTGGTGGCCAATTTGACTTGGCGAGTTATGAGCTTGGGGTGTCCCTTCTGTATCATGTTCATCTTCCCACGAGGCTCGGGATATTGATCTCCTGCCGCTCCAGGGGCTTCTATGCGTGGCTGGTGATGTACTGCACCCGCCATGTGCCCAGCTGTTGGAGGCGCTGGAAGTGCTGGGGGTTCCGTTTGCAGCTGCAACGGGAGCTGGGTGATAGCGTCCGATGCACTCACTCGCCAGTCTTGTGAATTTTCTGCTGTCCTTCAACAGGTGTCGTGAGTGAAGTTTTCCATCCTCACCCTTGAACATGTGGAATCTGCACTCCTCCTCTATTTCCTCTGCGGGTGTGCGCTGATCTTGCGAGTCATCGCGGGTTTTCCGCCACTCCCACTTGCGATATCCTTTGCTAGGCTGACCATAGTCACGGCTATCTCGGTGGTTGTCCTGACGACTCCCGCTACGGTCGTCCTGACGGCTTCCGTTACGGCCGCAATCGTCGCGAGTGTCGACGTATCCAACCGCCACCAGTTCGGCGCCATCTGCGTTGTCGTAGTGGTGAAATTTGCGCTTCCACCTCCAATCATTGCCGCGACTATCTTTGCGACTCCAGCTGTTGTTGTCACAGTGTGGTGACTCGTGGTCCTTGTCTCGCACCGAATCTTCTACATCCGCCCACTCGTTGGCAACCTTCATGAGTTGGGCGATGGAGCTCGGCTTCTCCCGTCCAAGTGCTTCTCGGAAGTCTCGCCTGGCGAGGCCTTGTGTAAAAGCGTCGATCACCCTGTCCTCCGACACCATTCCCACGGAGTTGCGTATGGTGGTCCAACACCGGATGTATGATCGTAGCGACTCGTCTGATCTCTGTTTGCATGCTCGCAGTTCTTCGAATGTCGCGGGACGATCGCATGTTGCGGTGAAATTTTTGACGAAGTCCTCTGTGAAGTCATCCCACGAGTCGTATTTACTACGGGGTAAGCTTTTGAGCCAGTCGCGAGCTGAACCCACGAGCATCAACTGGATGTATTGCATTGATGTTGTTGTGCCTCGTTGACAGGAGACTGCGATCTTGTAGTTCTCCAGCCAAGACGATGGTTCTTGGTGGCCGTCAAACTTGGGTGTTTCAGATGTTAGTCTGAACCCTTTGGGCATCCTAGACTCGCGGATGCATCGACTGAAGCACAAAGATCCGCAGGGCTCGAACTCGTTATCAGAGAATGAATCGCTACTAGAGGAGCAAGAGGATCTCCTGGAGCGACTTTTGTCAACTCGGCGTTGAGTTATGACATCGCGCAAATCCTCGCCATCCTGGCGGTGGCGAGTGGCTAGTTGTCCTTGACTCCGCCTGTCATCGTCGCGATGTGTGCGGTCCCAACTCTCGCCGTGGGCTTTCTGCGCTGCGGGTTCTGCTTCCTCCATGTGGTGGGTTCCCCTCAGCTCCTAGGGTTATGGCTGCGGCAACCAGATTGAGCGATTTGATCTGTTGCCAATGTAGGGTCGCGTTTGGATCGTTTGCGGGTGGTTGTGTTGTTCTGAGATATGTGGCCACCGAGAGCAGGGCTCCTGTGGCTGTCTTAGGGATAGGGATCCCATCTTCGTCATGCGTCATGAACGAGAGGTCCAAGTTGCGGGTTAGGGCCGCTCTGTATCTTTCAGAGATGCGTCGTATCCTGGACTGATGCCTCGGGTCTGTCTATCCTATGGAGTGGATGAACAGTCCCGCTCGCTGTGCACTCGACGCGCTGGCTTGCCTCCTGCGTTTATCAAGTGTTGCTCTATAGTTCTTTAGCCGAAGGTTTCCTTGCCAGATGAGGTATTGGTATGTTGCAAGTTCCTCACGAGTCGAGTCATCGGGCATCATGGTGCATTCCTCGATGACCTTATTTGCTTTGGTCGCCATCTCTTCCGTCATGACGAGTGTCGTCCTCCCATCCGGCATGGTTACCGTTAGGGGGTAGGCTGGTGCGTCACGGCGACCCGCATCCTCGGATGTTCTGGGATCTGTCCCATTGGTTTCGAGAGCCATGCAGACCTGGAAGGGGATGGTGTGCGAGATTTTGCCTCGGTCGCCACCACTGCAGTCGTCGATGAGGTGTCTGAGTCAACGTAGTCGTCGAGCAGTAGATGAGGTTCGTCGCTGTCGTACTGGTATGCAGACTCGACACCATCTTCGGCGTTGCTTGGAGAGCCGAAGGATGGTGATGCCGAGCCTGGTAAAGCAGTTGATGATGATGCGCCTCCCGCGAAAAAAGGTGTGGATTTTGTAGTAGGTGTAGACGCGGGTGATGAAGGTACGACCAATGCGGTCGCGATTGTCGATGGAGACGCGGCCGATATCAAGGTCGGCGCAAAGGCAGTCGATGGAGACGCGGGTGCGATTGCCGCGAGTTGACGCGGGTTCGTCAAGTCATGTGTTCCCCACTGGCTAACATGAAAGTTGAAACAGACAAAAGTCAGATCTGCACCTGAATAGAGGTCCACGAACCCCGGGCGAGTGACTGGCGAGTGCGGGTTGAACCCGAGGATACCGAAGTACATCGGCGCGATGATCGATGGAGCTGGCGAATTGACGTTTGGTGATGCAGTTGGCGAGTGGCCGTTTGTCGATGAAGTCGGCGAGTTGCCGTTTGTTGATGGAGCCGCCGACACCGTAGATCCAACACTAGTCTTTCCCACAGACGGTGCCAACACATCAAATCCCATGGTTCGGTACCTAGGGTTGAGATTAAGGGGGAGAGACGTGGTAGCGCTGGTAGTATCGTCGGCTGACAAGCAAGGTTTACCCAGGTTCAGGCCCCCGGAGGGTAACACCCTACTTCCTGCTTGTCTGGTTATTGATGTATGAGGTGTACAAAGGAGCTACAATGGTGTCCCGGCGAGATGCGATCTCGCTAGGATTTTGGTGGTCTGAGTATTGCGTGACCTAGATTGGCGGCCCTCCCAGCCTTTATATAGGAGGCTGGGACTCGGGGATTCGCAACCTATTAGGTTTACAGGTAAGGTAGGTTTCTACCGACTTAGGCTCTACTTGTCTTGGGGCGTATGCCATCTCCTTGGGCCTCCTTCGTGGGCTTGAACGCTGATTGCTGGCAGGCATGTTCATGGGCCGTAGCTTATACGTGCACCAGGTGTCAAAACCTTATTGGATGTATGGCCAAAGGAAATCGATTACATATGTTTCATGATTAATGAATTATGTTTTTATGCTATAACTGCTATGGACTATGAATATGAGATTTATACGCACGTGTAGCGACATGATCAAACCCTTTTACCCTTTGTCGTGTCTCTTAGACAAACTCATTAATATTAGATGGCCATGTTTTTCGGTCATGGACATATTTTTGTCAATATTAATGGGAGCACATTGTTGTCTCTACATTGTGACTGGGAAGACCCAAGTAGATTGGGATACGACGAGATATTGTTCGGTTCTACCACATATAGTATCGTTACAGATTGGTTAGCTTGTTTGATTCTTTGACCATGAGAATATATGGTTGGTCATTCCGGAAAGTTTACTTTGGTATAGTCAATCGTCACGGCCGCAAACAAGTGACCAAAAAGGCTATCACTGGGTAATCTTGAAGGTACACGTATAATCATGGGAACTCTAATGGGAATAACTCCTCTAGTTAATAGAGAGATACATTCGGTATCCACTCGGTGTGATAGTATCCACGAACAAGTCTGCGCAGACAAAAGACATGATGTATATCATGGGGATACTAGAACACGGGAACGAGTAGTGGCATCATACCAGTAAATGAGGATAATGTGACATAGTGAATAAAAGCTATTATTCATGGTGATGTCATTTATCTCACCTCGGGTATTGATGGGTATCGCGAAGTAATGGGAACATACTTGATAACAAACAGGTTCAACAGAGTGTCTTCACATAACGGTAGTAGTCGATGCGGGCGACCATGTTCCTAACATTGACTGGTGATTAGATAGGTACCTCTCATCACAGCTGCTCGTTATCGAACCTGTAGGGGTCACACACACATAAGACGTCAATAGTCTGTTGTGTACTTAGGATGTTTCAGAGTAGAGAGTGAGTATCATTCAGATAGTTCCGACATGATAGAATTATATTAAGCGTGTTGATCGGTCAAGTCTGGTGTTACGAGAGTCTTCGAAACATCAGAGGGAGACTGTCGAATTTATTCCAAAGGTTTATATATGGAGGAAATATTTGTCGGATGATTTTGTATGCGGACACTAGGTGTCCCGGTGAAGGGGATCGTGTGCAGAAAACAAAAAATTCCTAACAACGATAACCGAAATAGCCAGGATCTATTACTATGCAGATATAAAGTAACGGAGGGAACAATATACATATCCTTGTAGACCGTACGCGTCGACGATCAAAAGATCTATTCGACGATGACGCGTGATGAAGACGGGCGGCAAAGACGATGGCGGCGCCGACCTCAAGGTCGTGTAGAGGAAGAAGACGTACTTCCAGTGCCACACGTGTAGCACCTCGTAGAGCTTACACACGTACAGAGAAGATGACGACCTCCGGGATCCGATCCAGCCGGACAGCGGAAGTAGAAGACTTGGACCGGAGAGAACCGGCAGCACGACGGTGTGCGTATGATGGAGAAAACGTCAATCCGTGCGTAGCCCCAATTGCGGAGCCACGTATAAACCGGGAGAGAGAGAATTGTTTGTTTTTCCAAGGCATGGGGCATCACTATATAAAGGGGAAGGGAGGCTGCCAATTGCATTGACTGGGCGGTGTGGGACTAAACCCCACACCCAGCCCGCCTCCCTCCTAATGCGTCGGCCTAGGTGGGCCCCGTGTGGCTCACCTAGCCCGTGCCATGACCTGAGGCCCTCTGGGGGCGAATTCCCCCCTATGGGCCTTCTCCCCATGGGAAAGGCCCATTTAAGTGGGCTGCCTTAAAAAATCGAAAATAAATAAATAGAAATGTATTTAACTATTAATTACACTAATTAATATTAAACACATATTATCTAATTTATTCCGGCTCCGAAAAACATTTCTCCGGGCCCCGAACTCTGTCAGATATGTCCCGGAACACTTCCGGTGTTCTTCTCTCTATTTAATTCTCAGCGTCCAATCTAATATAAACATCACCTACCCTTAAGTGTGTCACCCTAGCGGTTCGGGATCACTCCAAACATGATCGAGACACGTTCTCCGATCAATGACTATCAACGGTTGCTGGATAACCGTGACAGTCCATGTGCGTCCACAAATGTCTTTTTATCGTTTGAACCTTAGACCTCCAGTTTCAACCTTTTGCTTGACGATACGTAGATTGTCCAGACTCGTTCTCCGGTATCACGATTACCGAGCTTGATCCGTCACTTGACAATTCTATCTTTACTCATCTGTGATATTACATCCTCTTGACCTAGTCACATGCTTGCAAGTTCATTGATGTAATCTCACCGAGTGGGCCCAGAGTATCTATCCTGCTATGTGGATTGGCAAATCCCGCTCTTGATCACTCGCCTCTCCCACTTCCTTCGGATACCCGAAAGGGACACCTTTATTGTCACGCTAGATAAGACATGACGTTTGATGCAATCAAAGCATCTTCCAGAAGCAGCGATTAGATATGATCTCACAGTCAAAGGTATGAACACTACGTTTCTATATATCTTGGGTGCGTGTCGATCACATCATTCTCCTAATGACATGACTCCATTGTCAATTGAGTAAATATCCATGATCAAGAAACCTTGATTTGATCATCTGTTGCCCAATGGACTAGTTAAGAGGCTACTAGGGACCTAGTTGTTTATATACTACACGTGTATTAATGTTTCCGCTTAATACAGTTATAGCATGGTACAAAACTTATTACGAACAATTGAGATATGACAAATAAAATATCTTTATTAATTGCCTCTAGGGCATATCTCCTTCAGTCTCCACTTGCACTAGAGTACAATTTAATCTAGTTTACAACTTGGTAAAAGCTTAACACCTATAGCAATATGGTGCATGCTTGTCTCGTGGAAGAGGAATTCAGTCAACAAATCTCCCACATTGAGATCTGTATCAACACTTCTATGTCACCTAGTTTGACATCATCCAGTATCTTATGATAACGGTGAAATACATGTTTGTCGATGGAGTGAGACTCGAAACTTCGCGTAGCATGGGCCTTAAAAGTCTAAGAGATCTATTAAGGGAAACCACACATGCTCAGAAAAACCGATCCGTCCAATCACACTTGCTACTTCTAAAGTAGACATATATTCCTATACCTATGTAGATTATGCGACAGTGCATTCATATGCAACTTCGCAAACTAACCATGTCTTTTTCAAAACAAAGGACTTCTCCTGTATGAGATTTCTAGTCGTATGGGTCAGTGTCATAACTTGCATCATCATAACCTTTTACGGCAAGTTGTCTTTTCACTCTCACCCCATACAGAAAACATATCTTCAGTTCTCTTTAGACACTGAAGGATATACTTAACGTTTGTTCATTGATCCATCCAGGGATCACTCTAGAACCCGTTCTTCAACCAAGAACTTGGGTCACACCAAGTCGAGCTTTCAGTATGATAGAATCTATGGCTGAGGCATAGAGGATGTCGACATCCGTTTCTTTCATTAGCTATCGCTGAAACGCCAAGATAAACTTAATATTTTACCTAGTCATACAAGTAAGAACCTTTTCTTCGCTTGTTCTATTCTGAAACATTTCAGAATCTTAACCTAGAAAATATTTGACCTAATGTTATTAAGCCCTTTTGATCTATACAAATTATAGATCTAAAGCCTAATACTCTTAACTTCATTCATAGAAAATTTAATCACTTAAATAATCATTTATACTTTACTAGAGGATCTGTATCATTCAATATGTCATTACATATAAAGTTTGGAATGACACCTAGCTCCCACTTAAATACGCCATCCGTATATAAGACCAGGAATTTCTTTTAGCTCCCACTCAAATATGCCATTCACATATAAGATCAAGAAAGCTACTTAGCTCCCACTCACTTCTTTGTAAATGCAGGTTTCTTCAACTATTTTGGACGACTCCAAAATCCTTTGATCACATTATCAAAGTGAAGATTCCAGCTCCGATATGCTTGCTTCAGCCCATGAATGGTCAGCTGAAGTTTGCATACGTTTCAGCATCCTTAGGATCAACAAAACCTACTTGTTGTACCAATTACAACTCTTCCTTAATGTTGCCATTAGGGAACACGGTTTCTTTATCCATCCATTAATTTCTTAATTGAAAATAATTGCTAGAACAATCCTAAACAGACTTAGGCATCGCACTTGAGACAAAATCTCGTTGTGGTCAACTTTTGAATTTGTCAAAACTGTTTTGTGACAAATCGATCCTTATAGACGGTTGCCTTTCCGTCAGTATCTATCTTGTCATAAAATTCATTTACTCTCAACGGCGTGAAGCCCATCAAGAAGATTTACCCAAGTCTTTACTTGGTAATCATACATGGATTTTATCTCGGATTATATATGGCTCATAGCCATTTCTCGGACTTAGGTCCATCATCACTTCTTTGTAGTTCGTAGGTATTTTCATGTTCCATTAACATGACGTTTCATAACAAGATAGTCATAGCACATAGTGCGGAAACCATTCTCGTATGCGTCATGATCATTATCATTAGCTTTCTTTCATCTGTGGAGGACGATATCGGAACAATTTCCGGTATCGGAACAGTTTCTTTGCGTCACTCTGATGTCTGGAGAGAAGTTCATTAACTCCGTCTTGCTCTACTTTCTTTCCCACTTATATCTTCGGACAAGAAACTATTTCTTGAGTAAGGTATATTCCGGCAACAATTTTACCCTTTTTGTCGTGAGACACGTACCCAACTAATTCTTTAGGTACACTACAAAGATTTATCCATTTTAGGTTTGATCGTATCGAAACACTAAAATACCGAAACGACAATCTAGGCTAAAAGCCATGCCATAACTCATATGGTATTGCCTCCACGGATTTAGATGGTTTCTCTATTATCTAACGTGAATATTTTGTTTCCACTATATGACTTCAATGATCACAATAATTTGATAAGAGATTTTATTTACCACACACTATCCAATAGAGTGTGATTACGACGTCCTAACACACCATAACATTGTGGTGTTCCATGCGGCGTAATTTGTGGAACTCTTCTCACAAGTTTTCTAATGATATGCCAAACTTATAACTCAAAACTTTGTTTCCTTGATCAGTTATCGTAGGAAATTGTTTTTCTTGTTAAGTTTATTTTCCTACTTCACTCCGAACTTGTTTGATCTTTATCAAACTTTTCAGACCAGCATTTCTTTAAGTGGATATACCCATATCTACTCAAATCATGGTGAAGTTTACAAAATAATGATTTCACTACATGTTAACGTACTTCATTGATCCACACACATCATTATGTATGATTATCAATAAGTTAAATGCCCGTTTCCAAAAAACGGTGTCTTAGTTATTTTGCAAGTGTCAAAAGATCAAAATCTAAGGACTTGGAGGTCCATCTGAATGGAGCTTCTTAATGCATATAACATTGACATTAATTAAAACGTTAGTGCCACAATAATGTGGTGTCATTATTAAGTTTATATCCTTTGGCATTAATGTTATAAATGTGGGAGCTACTACCATCTGGATTCATATAAGAACACTCCATTCATAATCGGTGTATGATCATTAAAGATATCACTCATAAATGTAGGACAACAATTTTGTCACTAACATATATGAATAATTGTCTCGCTCAAGGCAAGACACACTTATAACGATCATGCTAACAAGCGATTAAAAGAATTTGTTCAAATCCAAATTAATCCAAAACGGTAGATGCAGAGAGAGTGTCTATGGCCATCACAACATTTTGCCTGCCATCATCAACACACATTGTCTCCTCATCCTTCCAAGCTACTCAAGCATAAAATCTTGTTTTCATAAAACATGACTAGTATAAAAACTTAGTCACTGCTGCAAGTAATTGTTTAGGTAAAACATTCATAACTCGTATATCATATAGAGACCATCATCATTATGACTCCCTGGCGATCTGTTTCATCTTCTTGATTCTTCAACGTAATCAAGAATTCATGAAGGTGAACGATTTCACTTGCATGGCATAGTCTATGACAAAACATTTGCATCTGGCAACGTTTTCTGTCATCCAGTGATCGAGCTGAGCGAGCGTCTCATTGTCATCAAGTATGACCAATATCATCAAGTATGACCAATGTCATCAAGTATGACTGCCACGTGCTCCTTTAATACGAGTGTTCTCTTCCATCTTGGTTGAGAAGAAAACCTGATTTACGGTGGATACAGATCATCAGTCTCAACGACCATTCCAAATGTTCTCATCCAGTGATCGAGCTGAGCGAAGCGTCTCGTTGTCATCAAGTATGACCAATATCATCAAGTATGACCAATGTCATCAAGTATGACTGCCACGTGCTCCTTTAATGCGAGTGTTCTCTTTCATCTTGGTTGAGAAAAAACCTGATTTACGGTGGATACAGATCATCAGTCTCAACGACCATTCCAAATGTTCGCTATCTGTCAACACGCACCCACGGTTTATTCTCTATGGTAGAGATCATAGCATACACTGGACTATGATAGAATTATCCGCACAAAACTTGATAATCCAAATTATCCTTTTGCATAGCGGAATCTCAGGTTTTATCTCCTATCGGGTTTTGTATCATTACTCTATATATAAAAGAGGCTGAGATCCGTGGCCTGGGAGCCCTCCGGATACTGTAGCGTCGCCTAAGTTACAGTACCCGGAACACTGTAGCACTTTTTGCTTTTTTTGTTTTGCAGAAAAAAATACTCGCCTCACATTTTCTTCAGCGCGCTGAGAGCGCTACGGTACTGTAACGTCGCCTAAAGCTACAGTACCCCGGGACACGGTAGCACTTTTTTCTCAAAAAATCCTCGCCTCACATTTTCAAAAAATTATATACATGAAATATACGCGCGTCGGCCAATAGGTTCCATCCCCGTGATCAGTTTCGTGTTTTGTCGACCCTAACTCCTCAATTTTGGATCCAAATTCGCACAAGTATTTTGGCAAAATTCTGTCGGAACACTGTAGCACTGTTTGCTTTTTTATTTTATTTTATTTTTTTGCAGAAAAAAAAATCCTCGCCTCACATTTGCTTCAGCGCGCTGAGAGCGCTACGGTACTGTAACGTCGCCTAAAGCTACAGTACCCGGGACACTGTTGCACTTTTTTTCTCAAAAAATCCTCGCCTCACATTTTTCAAAAATTATATACATGAAATATACGCGCGTCGACGAATAGGTTCCATCCCCGTGATCAGTTTCGAGTTTGGTCGACCCTAACTCCTCAATTTTGGATCCAAATTCACACAAACATTTTGGCAAATTCTGTCAAATTTCTTGCAGAAAAGTCTCCGCGTTTTCCAAAAATTATACACATGAACTATATGCGCGTCGACGTAGTATTTTTTCCAGAAAAGATCCCGCTTTTCTCAAAAATTATATACACGAAATATATGCGCGCCGACGAGTAGGTTCCATCCCCGTTATTGGTTTCGATTTTGGTCGACTCTAACTCCCCAATTTTCAACGCTACAGTATCCGGAACATTGTAGCACCTTTTGCTTTTTATTTTATTTTTTTTACAGAAAAAATCCTCGCCTCACATTTTCTTCAACGCGCTGAGAGTGTAACGTCACCTAAAGCTACAGTACCTGGGACACTGTAGCACTTTTTTTCTCAAAAAATCCTCGCCTCACATTTTCGAAAATTTATATACATGAAATATACGCGCGTCGACGAATAGGTTCCATCCCCGTGATCAGTTTTGTGTTTTGTCGACCCTAACTCCACAATTTTGGATCCAAATTCGCACAAGTATTTTGGCAAAATTCTGTCAAATTTCTTGCAGAAAAGTCCCCGCGTTTTCCAAAAATTATATACATGAATTATATGCGCGTCGACGTAAATTTTTTTTCCAGGAAAGACCCCGCATTTCCCAAAAATTATATACACGAAATATATGCGCGCCGACGAGTAGGTTCCATTCCCGTTATCGGTTTCGATTTTGGTCGACTCTAGCTCTAACTCCCCAATTTTGGAACCAACTCTGCTACTGTAGCGTCGCCTAAAGCTACAGTACCCGGGACCGTGTAGCACTTTTTTAAAAAAAAATCCTCGCCTCACATTTTTCAAAAATTATATACATGAAATATACGCGCGTCGACGAATAGGTTCCATCCCCGTTATCAGTTTCGAGTTTTGTCGACCATAACTCCTCAATTTTGGATCCAAATTCACACAAATATTTTGGCAAATTCTGTCAAATTTCTTGCAAAAAAGTCCACGCGTTTTCCAAAAATTATATACATCAACTATCTGCGCGTCGACGTAGTATTTTTTTCAGAAAAGACCCCGCTTTTCTCAAAAATAATATACACAAAATATATGCGCGCCGACGAGTAGGTTCCATCCCCGTTATTGGTTTCGATTTTGGTCGACTCTAACTCCCCAATTTTCGACGCTACAGTATCCGTAACACTGTAGCACTTTTTGCTTTTTTATTTTATTTTTTTTACAGAAAAAAATCCTCGCCTCACATTTTCTTCAGCGCGCTGAGAGCGCTACGGTACTGTAACGTCGCCTAAAGCAACAGTACCCCGGGACACTGTAGCACTTTTTTCTCAAAAAATCCTCGCCTCACATTTTCGAAAAATTATATACATGAAATATACGCGCGTCGACGAATAGGTTCCATCCCCGTGATCAGTTTCGTGTTTTGTCGACCCTAACTCCTCAATTTTGGATCCAAATTCGCACACGTATTTTGGCAAAATTCGGTCAAATTTCTTGCAGAAAAGTCCCGCGTTTTCCAAAAATTATATACATGAACTATATGCGCGTCGACGTAATATTTTTTCCAGAAAAGACCCCGCGTTTCCCAAAAATTATATACACGAAATATATGTGCGCCGACAAGTAAGTTCCATTCCCGTTATCGGTTTCGATTTTGATCGACTCTAACTCCCCAATTTTGGAACCAACTCCGGCACTGTAGCGTCGCCTAAAGCTACAGTACCCGGGACACTGTAGCACTTTTTTTTCTAAAAAAATCCTCGCCTCACATTTTCCAACAATTATATACATGAAATATACGCGCGTCGACGAATAGGTTCCATCCCCGTGATCAATTTCGAGTTTTGTCGACCCTAACTCCTCAATTTTGGATCCAAATTCACACAAACATTTTGGCAAATTCTGTCAAATTTCTTTTAGAAAAGTCCCCGCGTTTTCCAAAAATTATACACATGAACTATATGCGCGTCGACGTAGTATTTTTTTCAGAAAACCCCGCTTTTCTCAAAAATTATATACACGAAATATATGCGCGCCGACGAGTAGGTTCCATCCCCGTTATTGGTTTCGATTTTGGTCGACTCTAACTCCCCAATTTTAGATCCAAATTCGCACAAACATTTTCGCAAATTCTGTCAAATTTCTTGCAGAAAAGTCCCCGCATTTTCCAAAAATTATATATATAGAATATATGCACGTCGACGAGTAGGTTCCATCCCCGTGATCGGTTTCGCGTTTGGTCGGCTCTAACTCTTCAATTTTGGATCTAAATTCGCACAACCATTTGACGAATTTTGTCAAATTCGCATTTCCTTTAACATTTATTATGTCACTATAACAAAACATTTCATACATAAAATTTCTCTTAAAGGGCGCGGCGTGTCGTCGCGCCAAATTCCACTAGTATAAAGCTAAAAGGTTTGAAACAAGGAGTACCCACAAGCTACTGTATAAAACTATGAAGTTTGGACCCAACCTAATAAGTTTCTCAATCATAGCAATGCGCCTAAATTTTAAAAGGTCTATCGAACAGGTTATTATCTACAATGGTTTTGCAAAACATAAAGACTTTGTTCATAATAAATATGGGTTCAAGTTTTAATAAAATAAAACTACCAGGACTCCCACTCAAAATGAACACCCCTCGCATCGTTTTAGTGATTACACGATCCTCATCCGATACACTATCCCCGATCGTCACGGTCGATAGCATAGCTTCAAAGGTAGACATCGATATGTCAATCACAACATCTATGTGACTCATGCTTAACCTTTCGGTCACTGTGTTTCGAGGCCATGTCTGTACATGCTAGGCTCGTCAAAATAACCTTTAGCGTATTGCTTGTGCAGCATGGCTTACACCCACGGTATGCGAACGCAGATACGTCTGACACCCGATCGTCACGGCCTGTCTCGTATCGGAGAACTTTCGGTGGTGCACGCCAAAGAGAGAACACTATATGGTATTTTGGAGTGATCATCTTATATTACTACCGCCGTGTAACTAATATATAACATATATATACACACACAATATAATATGCACATAATAACATAACATCAAATGTAATGCGACATGATATGGTCCCTGCGCCAATGGTCTCCTTTCCGCCGATAATTTATGAACAATTCATAAAACTTACCGTGACCATATCACATTGCCCCTGCAAAGTAAAGTTAAACGCTTTCGACTTTATCTTTTGCATATTTTACGTGGCTTAGGGGGTTTTCGTAAATAGAACCGCTTTCATACCTACGAACCTACAACCACAACACCGATCAAATAATTGTCAATTTTATATCCCTTTTGGGTCCTCCATTGAAAATGCCAAGCCGTCTATTGAGAGAGAGACAGACACCCGCCAGCCGCATATATGGTACAAGCCATATGTCAATTGCGGAACCAGTCTCGTGTAAGCATACGCGTAAGGTCGGCCCGGGCCGCTTCATCAACTCAATGCCGATGGCATAAGCAAGTGCACGCGAGAGGGAAACAATTATAAGATCGGTGCCCTCATTCAACATGAGTTCTAACCGTACTTTTCTGCATAGATCGGCTCTGATACCACTGAAGGGGATCGTGTGCAGAAAACAAAAAAAATCCTAACAACGATAACCGAAATAGCCAGGATCTATTGCTATGCAGATATAATGTAACAGAGGGAACGGTATACATACCCTTGTAGACCGTAAGCATCGACGATCAAAAGATCTGTTTCGACGATGACGCGTGATGAAGACGGGCGGTGAAGACGACGGCGACGCCGACCTCAAGGTCGTATAGAGGAATAAGACGTACTTCCGTCGCCACACGTGTAGCACCTCGCAGAGCTTACACACGTACGGAGAAGATGACGACCTCCGGGCTCTGATCTAGCCAGATAGCGAAAGTAGAAAACTTGGACTGGAGAGAACCAGCAGCACGGCGGTGTGCGTATGGTAGAGAAAACCTCAACCCGTGCATAGCCCCAATTGCGGAGCCACGTCTAAACCGGGAGAGAGAGAGAATTGTGTGTTTTTCCAAGGCATGGGGCATCACTATATAAAGGGGAAGGGAGGCTGCCAATTGCATTGGCTGGGCGGTGTGGGACTAAATCCCACACCTAGCCCGGCCCGATGCGTCAGCCAAGGTGGGCCCCATGTGGCCCACCTAGGCCGTGCCATGCCCTGAGGCCCTCTAGGGGCCGAATTCCACCCTATGGGCCTTCTCCCCATGGGAAAGGCCCATTTAAGTGGGCTGCCTTAAAAAATCGAAAATAAATAAATAGAAATGTATTTAATTATTAATTACACTAATTAATATTAAACACATATTATCTAATTTATTCTGGCTCCGAAAAACATTTCCCCGGGCCCCGAACTCTGTCGGATATGTCCCGGAACACTTCCGGTGTTCTTCTCTCTATTTCCTTCTCAGCGTCCAATCTAATATAAACGTCACCTACCCTTAAGTGTGTCACCCTAGCGGTTCGGGATCACTCCAGACATGATCGAGACACGTTCTCCGATCAATGACTATCAACGGTTGCTGGATAACCGTGACAGTCCCTGTGCGTCCACGAATGTCTTTTTATCGTTTGAACCTTAGACCTCCAGTTTCAACCTTTTGCTTGACGATACTTAGATTGTCCCAGACTCGTTCTCTGGTATCACGATTACTGAGCTTGATCCCGTCACTTGACAATTCTATCTTTACTCGTCTGTGATATTACATCCTCGTGACCTAGTCACATGCTTGCAAGTTCATTGATGTAATCTCACCGAGTGGGCCCAGAGTATCTATCCTGCTATGTGGATTGGCAAATCCTGCTCTTGATCACTCGCCTCTCCCACTTCCTTCGGATACCCGGAAGGGACACCTTTATTGTCACGCTAGATAAGACATGACGTTTGATGCAATCAAAGCATCTTCCAGAAGCAGCGATTAGATATGATCTCACGGTAAAAGGTATGAACACTACGTTTCTATATATATTGGGTGCGTGTCCATCACATCATTCTCCTAATGACATGACTCCATTGTCAATTGAGTAAATATCCATGATCAGGAAACCTTGATCATATGTTGCCCAATAGACTAGTTAAGAGGCTACTATGGACCTAGTTGTTTATATACCACACGGTATTAATGTTTCCGATTAATACAGTTATAGCATGGTACAAAACTTATTACGAACAATTGAGATATGACAAATAAAATATCTTTATTAATTGCCTCTAGGGCATATCTCCTTCACCCGGATCATGTAAATATGTTTATGTGATAAGTAATTAATTCCGGGAATTTTCTTGAAAAAGAAAATATTCAATCTAGGAATTAATTAGACAAAATTAATAAAAGGAAAATTATTATAAAGACCAAAAAACACTGGAGGCCATCAATAGGGGCCTGCCGAGGGGGCCCATAGGGCCCACAAGGCAGCCGCGCCCCACAAGGGGCGGATGGCCCGGCGGTAGGGTGAAGGCCCACGAGAGGGGAAGTTCCCCCTCCGGCCAAAACCCTAGTGGGCCTTGGAGCCCATGAGAGGGGGAGGCGGCAGCGTCGTAGGGGAAACCCTAGGCCGGCCGGCCCTAGGTCGGTGCGGCGATGGAGGTTTGCCCCTCCACCAAGCCGCATCACCCCTGGTCCGCCTATATAAACCCCCCCCCCCCCACCCCCTCCTCCTTGTAGACATAATTGTGAAGGGGTTTTTGAGGTGCTCTCTCTTTGTTTAGAGGTGCTTCTCCCTAGATCAACTCTCTTCCCCTCTCTCCCATGTGTTGGGATCTTCTCCACCTCTTGTATACCAACGGTTCCTAGTTCTGGTACAGCGAAGCTCTGCTGGACTTTGGCGGATGAACGTGTGCGAACTCTTAGAGGGGTGAGAGGTCCTAGACGTTTGAGTCTCGCTCTGCTGGATCCAGAAGGCTGGACGTGGAATCGGCAACATTCTCACCGCTGGGCTTGGCCGTGAGAATCTTCATCAGGCTTCACCGACATCGTCATCAACACCCGTTTCTCATCTTCGTGTTGGTAACGATTCAGATCTATCCCTCCTTGTATCTTCATAGATGATCTTGGTTCTTACTTACGTCGAATTTTTTTAAATTCCTGCACGTAACCCTACACCCTACACATACGTACCATATACTGAGTATAGTAAAGACTTTGGGTTTCCATCAAGCCACTGCTGCATCAATTTTGTTAGGATTCCTGAGTATAATGAACCACCACTAACAAAGAGGAAGCTCGCAAATGAGGTCGTGGACTGAACCATCAGAGCTGATCTTGTCAGCTATCCCGCCGTAGTCGTTGAGACACGCGTCATGCTCGGATCCATCAAGGATGATCGTTTGGACTCGTGGATCTACCAACAAAACTGGGACTTCTCCACCGATGAGGACGAGGAGATGCCCCATCCACCAATGACCACGCGGCTAGCAGCTCCAGCGCGGGGATTAGTGTGATCTCAAACAACAAGAACGAGTAGGACAACATAGTTTCATGAATAGTAGATAGTTAGGTATGAAGCTATCGTGGTTGGAGGAGATAACATAGATGGGGTGACCGATTTCTGTCTGCGGATACGTCCGGACGTGTGCGGAGTGGTTCATATATGTCCAGTCCAATTAGGATGCTCTCAGGGACGGAGGCCGAAAATCCTCCTTGTAAATTTGTAGATTTGACCCTAAATTTAGTAAAATTTACACGTATGGCCCCTCCAAGTTATTTTATATGCAATCGGCCCACTTTGTTATGCAATCTTGTCTCCGTCCTTGGATGCTCTGGCAAAGTTTCAGCCAGTCCCAATAAACAACAAGTGTTGAGAACTTGACAGCAAATCTGCAAACAGGAATCTCCCAGAAACCGTCCGTTTCTTTGGGCTAGATCAAACCGCTACAATCTCCTCCAGAAAAAGAAAAAGAAAAAAAAAAACTCCACACATTTCGCAGAGGAGCCACGAGGCGCTCGCTCCCTCCTCCCATCCTCCTCTTGTTCGCAGCTCGAAAACGCGAGCGCCAAATCTCCCCCCGCGCCGCCAAACCGGTGGCCGGTGCCTGGCCTCCGCTTCCCCTCCCGCCGCCCCGCGCCTGCGCCGCCCTGAGGCAGCGCCGCCTCCCCGCACAGCTCCCCGGCGAGCCCCGCCTCGCCTCCGGCCGTGCCGTATCGGCGGACTCCCTGGTGAGGCTCCGAAGCGCTTGCCCTCCTTGTTTTACGCCCCCGGTCGATGCGGGATCGACGGTTTGATCTGATTTCGTCGTGTTCGTGACGGGTTCGGGGGTTCTGTTCGCGCGAAGATGGTTTACCGGTGGCGGCCGGTGGTGGGATGTGTCATGCGCGGTCTGCCACGGGCTAGGGTTTGGGGGCCGCCCATCGGGGTTTCGAGTGGTGGGAAGGGGGGTACGGACGAGTTATCGCGGGTATGAAATGGGGGTTTCGTACTTTCGTTAGGCGGTCAGGGTGGGGGTGATCTGTTGTTGGGGGATGGGTGCTGATTTGTTCAGGGAGTTTCTTGGTTCTTGGGGTTTGCAGATAGAGCGGCATTTTAATCCCGTGTGTTTAAAACATTGTTGTGCAATTTGTGCTTGTCAGAAAAACATTGTTCTGCAATTTGTGCTTGTCAGAAAAACATTGTTGTGCAACTTGTGCTTGTCAGAAAAACATTGTTTGCAATTTGTGCTTGTTCAGGGTTTTTTGTCTTTGCAATTTGTGCTCGCGGGTGGATCAGTGCAAATGGCTAGTGCATTGCTGTGCGTTTGGGGTTTCTTGGTTCTTGGGACTGCGAGTTCAGCTTGGCATATGAGCGACTTGCGTTCAGAGTCGAACTTTGATAAGTGATACTGCATTTTGTTGATGTACATGGTCGAACTTGCTTGTTGGGTTTTAGGTGTCACGCTTGGGTGCTGTTATGCATGCGTGGGTGCATTGAAGGAAGTTTAGCTGATTACTGCATTTTTCTAGTGAAGATTATCTTGTTCAGAATGTATTTTGAATCGTATAAAATAGATTAACACAAAGACATCATGCAATTAATTAGTACTCCCTCCGTTCCTAAATGTAAGATGTTTTAGGTGTTTCACATGTTGTATAGATGCATACTAAAATGAGTGAACATACAAACCAAAACGTGTCTAGATACAATTGTATACGTGTGAATGTGGATAAAGGCTAAAACATCTTATATTTAGGAACGGAGGGAGTAATAAACAAGTAACGGGCTGGAGTTGATTTTAGTTTATTATTTATTTGTTGTTCATGGCTTCCATCCATTAAGTGTAAAAAAGTTAGTGTACTCATGAATTGTTCGACACTTGGGCTAATATCTATTAACAGTAATCTGCATTACCCGCTTGTTGTCTTGTGCTTCATCTATGCAGTGTGCGACTCTTAGTGGCTTAGAGTTTCTCCTGAACGAGAATACACTAACTGTTGTGAAATTTTGCAGGTGCGGAACGAATTGCGCCTTTCACAGAGGTTGTATTATAAGGATCTAATGCCTCTCTTCAAGAGGACACCTTTCTTCTTACTGGACCCGCCAAAGGACTTGGATCCTAAGGAGAAGGTGTTCGAAGTTCGATTTACAAATGAGATATTTCGAGATTATCAGTATCCTCTTACATATAACCATTTGCAGTTAATTGCTTTCTACCTGATATGAATTATAATCTCCTATTAAATCTGATATTTTGCAGCTTTTATGCTTGCAATAGATTATGCTCCAGCAACATGCGTGTATCCTTGACTATTGATTAGAGAATACTTGAATAGGTTGAACCTTTACCGTAGAAGAGTTTGGACTTGTAAGGTGTCTGGAAAATCTAATTTAACCTATGAGGAAGCTTTGGTCTCAGAGCAGCGTGCCGCAGAGAAGGCTCAACAGCTGCCAAGAGAGCTAATATCTCCTGTTCTCAAGATGGTTCAATACAGTAGGACCAAGCTTTTCCTGACTATTGCATTGTCTAAATATTGTTATGATTATGAACTTTCAGGCTTCTGATATTTCTTATTGCTTTATGATGCACTTTTTTGGTCTGTGGCCAAAACAATATACACCCTCCGTCTCTGTATACAAGGCCACTTTATAGTTTAGTTTTAACTTTGACCATTATATTTACCAACAAAATATGAGTTATATACCACAAAATAATCTCATATTCTCATTAGATTCATATTCGAAAGAAGTTTCTGATAATATAATTAGTGACTCATATTTTGTTGGTCTAATTATCAATCAAAGTTAGACATGAAAGTGTGAAACCTCAAGTAGCCTTGTATACATAGACTGATGGAGTGACGGAGTACCATTTTGTTATGTGTTTCTCTAGATTAATTTACATTGGGCTAATGTTGTTAATTCAGCGTTTATTATTCGTGTTTGTGACACCATTGCATGTTTAGAATTTTATACCTGTAAACAGTTTTGCATGTTTGACGTTTTCTGTTAATATCATTGACAAGATCCACTCTCTGGCATCTGTTTTCTTTGGATTGTTGACGTACATTCTTTCTGGATCAGATTGATGATATGTTGTCCTTCAATGATGTATCACGTGTGATTTTTTATTTTATGTTTCCACTTCACTGTAATAAATTTTCAATTCAGAACTGGCAATCTATCCATCTCACCGACAATATGTGTCATGTGTACATACTGTTAGTAATTTATAGTGGGGCCTTTTTTTCATGCTGTTGCAAACTATTCATTATGTTTCTGATGTTGCCATACATTAGATGGTATCTTATTCTGTGAAGAACCTGAAGTATTTGTTGTTAAGAACGTTTTTGTTATATTTTTTAATAGACCGATTTTTTTGCTATATTCGCTTCAGGTACTCTTAGCTTAACTGACCTTGTCAACGAGATATATGGCCGTCTGCAAGAGGATCTGTTTGAAGGATTAGAATTACATGCTAAAAAAGATGGTTCGGAGGCTGCTTGCAAGATTCTGAAGATTATAGGCTCTGGTAACACCACAAGCTATGAGGTGGGCTGGATTGGTCAAGACAAGGCAGTTATCAGCACTTCAGTTCTCAGAGCCGATGATCTAATTCGCAAGAAAGCACCTACTGGTCGTGATATGCTAAAGCTTTTTATCAGGGGATCAACATCACAAAACTCTCCATGGATCGTACACGCGAATCTTGCAAAGAAATATGGCATACCCACTGAGCCTCCAAAAGACATGATGGTAACCATCTTTCCATGTTTCATTTATTTTCTTTCTTATTATTATGATCCTAAGACATCACGCGGCTACAGAATGGTGAAGGGTTGTCCAAGACGAGGAAAAGACTAGAGAACGAGACCCTGGAAGATGCCAGGAAAAGGTTGAAGAAAGGTAAATTAATCAGATATTCATGTCACTTCATATGTTAACATGGGTTTGAAAGTACTACACCTTTGTCAAGCTTCTTATTGTCACTTTCCATATGACTTTCAGAAGAGGAACAAGTAGCACCAGTTAAATACCCAATTGATGATCTTTTAGTAAAGCCTGCAGCAGATGACCCTGTTTTGTCAAAGAGATGCCCACCATCTACAGATTTCAAAGTGCCTTTATCTTCTGTGGGAGATCTCCTGATGGTCTGGGATTTCTGCATGTCTTTTGGGAGGCTTTTATGCCTGTCGCCATTTTCCCTCTCAGATCTGGAGAATGCAATTTGCCAGAAAGAAACTAATATTGTTCTTATTGTGGAAATACATACTGCGCTTTTCCATTTGCTCATTAAAGATAAAGGTGACTATTTTGCAGTTCTCCAGAACAAGAACAGAAAATTAAAGGTGATTTCTTATTGTTGTTCATAATTGAAGTGTCAGCAAAGTGGTACCATATTCTGTTCCGTACATGTTAACATGAATCGTATCGTATGTAGGTATCTTTACTTACCTGGAAGGAGTATCTATGTGATTTCATGGAAATGAGAAGTAAAGATGATTTCTCCCATAACATATCAATAGTACGAAGGGGTCACTATGGTCTTGTTCACACTGACCTGAAACTTCAAATCCTACGGGAACTAGTAGATGAGGCCATTGCAACCACTGCTGTAAAAGAGAAATTAGAAGAACGGATTGATCAGCAACAAGCACTTGTAGCAGAAAAAAGAGAGGCCGCAAGAAAGAATAAAGAAGAGCAGAAGCTGAACATGGAAGGGGCAACAGAAAAGGAAATGAATCATACAAGTTCTGTATCAGATGGCAACGAGAGTGTTAATGGTCAGACTGATCAGCAACAACCACTTGCAGCAGCAAAAAGAGAGGCCATAATAAACAATAAAGAAGAGCAGAAGCTGAACATGGAAGGGGCAACAGAAAAGGAAATGAATCATACAATTTCTATACCAGATGGCAACAAGAGTGTTAATGGTCAGCTCGTGGCAAAAGGGGAGGAGAGGAAAAATGCTCCCGCCAGAAAAATGGAAGATGGGAAATTGTATCTGGTAGGCACCTATATATGTATACCTCTTAAGTGTTAATCCATGTGAACTTCCATGCGGACCTGTTAATTCCTACATATGTACATGCATGTTTTTGCTGAAGCTGTTCATGACAGTACTTCTCTTTGCTTATTTGTTTGTAGAGGAGGCATCTTGAAACAGAAATGCTGGACCAATCAATTAGAACTAGTCCTCTGGGAAAAGACAGGTTATATAACAGGTATTGGTTTTTTAGACGCGAAGGAAGACTTTTTGTCGAAAATGCAGACTGCAAAGAGTGGGGGTACTATAGCACCAAGGAAGAGGTGATTGTTTTGCAACTGTATCAATCTCGTTACTTACTTTTCTAGCTATAACAATGTTTATTTTAAAATTGCAATTAACAGCTTGATGAGCTCATTGGGTCTTTAAACATAAAAGGCATAAGGGAGAGAGCACTCAAAACACAGCTTGACAAGTTCTACGATAAGATAAGGTATGCAACTGAAGTATATCCTCGAATTTATCTCGTACTGTTGTACTGTTTGTGGTGTTGTGATTGTCATTTTGTTAATTGTTGGAAGAGAGGAGAGATATAGTTGATAGTATGAAGTGCAGATATATGCGAAGCCTTATATCTTGGATTTATTCAAATTTCTTTTTCTGTTGTATTTTATAAGCTTGTGCTTGTTGACCTTGTTTTAATCAACATTGCACATCATATCATTAGATTGGCTATAGACCAATGTGAATGATTTTTCTTTATTATTTCGAGCAATTTTATGCTCCTATTATGGAAGTAGTCATTTTAAGATATCAATTTTCTATTGCATTCTGAATCTGGAAAAAACTTGGCACCACAGTTTATGATATCGCTGAGAACTGATCAGACTCACCTGTTTTGGTTGAAATGCTGGTTGAGGGCCTAAATGATGACCTTTGATCCCTAGCTATGGCAATATAGGTGTCTTATTACTTACAGAAGATACGAAGTTTCCAGTGTCAAACTTTGGAAATCTCAAAGCCAGCGTTCTTCACTGACCATGAAATGTTTTTTATTCTTCGTGTAAAACTGTTTTCTAGACCACAGTTCAGGGTAATTTATTTCACATAAACATTTTGTGCCTTCAATTGAATTAAGTATGTTCTTATGGCAACCCTCCTTGGTTTTAATTGTTATTGCATAACCAAAGTATGGTGAAATCTGTGCACTCATCGAGCTTTTTCTTTTGTTGTCCGATGTAGTAATGCTCTGGAAAAGAGATCGAAGGAGGTCACACGGAAGATGTTACTTGAAGAGGCTTTATTGCGGCGTTCCTCTCGTGTACACGCTCAACCAAAAGACGGCCCTTCTACATCATTCCTCGATTATGTCAACAGATGGAAACCTATTACAAAGAGGAACAGATTGAAAGAAAATCAAGCTCTTTAGTTGGTAGATAGGCTAGCTTTGTTTAAGGACAGTTATCTAAACCGTCCTTGGGGGTTAATTTTGGGGTTCCTCAGGAGAAGTCTGTTAAGAAGACTCCCTTGCGTCTCCCCCAATTTTTGGACAATAAGGCAGCCGGACTCAAGCTGCCTGTAAGTTGACCCCTGAAGAGCTGCAGTTAGTTGATTTGAGGCTTTGGAGCTGGTATTGAATGTTTGAAATGGAGATGCTATCAGTAGGAACTAGGTAGAAACCTGAAAATCATAGGAAACAAATGCAGTTTTTTATTTCATGGATTCGATCTCACTGTCCTTTCACAACTGCAGTACTTGCTTCATCAGTTAAGTTGTGTTGTAGTAGTTGTTCCTACAACTGTCGACAAAAGTTACCTGCAAACTGGTTGATCTGTGCTTTCGAAGGTCAGCTTTTGCTCGATGGTGTACTAGATCCTAGCTATGCTTATCCGTACTATCCTAGTTTAGCTACGCTCATACTTACTCCCTCCGTTCGGAAAAGAATGTCACAAAATAGTTTGACATTCTTTTCCGAACGGAGGGAGTACTATCCTACTCCCTCCGTTTCTTAATATAGGATTTTTCAGGTATTTCACATGTTGAGTATATTCGGACTGAAATGAGTAAATATGTACACTAAAACGTATCTAGATACATGTGAATCTATAAAAAAAATTAACTCATATTTAGAAACGGATGGAGTAGTTTGTAACTTTGTATCGGCAGACTGTTACCGCCTAAATAAAAACCTGAGGTAAACCTATCCAGTTCGTGTGCTGGCGCCACACAACAGCCGACGCTGAGTCCAATTCGTCGGCGGACATCATTAACCTCCACCACCAGCACGGAGATGGCGGAGCGTCGACTACAATGCGGTGCCGCCAGATATTAACATTCGACCAGATATTGGCCTGGCGCGGCATATCAAGTGTTGTTTGTTCCGACGTTCTTCTCTGCCGGCGGTTGGCTGAAACCTCGCCGTAAACCGCTGGATCTATCCCTGCCGACATTCCTACAGAAAATAATACTCCCTCCGTTTCAAAATAACTGTCTTAGATTTGTCAAAAAGTAGATGTATTTAGACATGAAATAAGTATAGATACATTCACTTTTGTACAACTTTGAGACACTTATTTTGGAACGGTGGGAGTATGCATGATGCCAACATAGAACGCTAGTGCTCATGGTAAAAAGATCATAGCTAGCGCTTATGCATCCGTTCAATATTGGTCCGCTCAAATACTCCCTCTGTCCAAAAATAAGTGTCTCAAGTTTAGTTAAAAAAGTGGATGTATCTATAAATGAAACATGTCTAGGTACCTCTATTTTTTAGCAAACTTGAGACACTTATTTTTGGACGGAGGAAGTAGTACGTACTGGTCTGTTTTTACACCGATTCCGCTTTTCTTATAGGCTACTATAGTTCAGTTCAGTGTAACAATGTCTTCAACGGCATCTGAACACGTAGTCATCCTCCGACGGGAAACACGTCTCGCCATGCCTCACGCAGCAGTAACACCTATACAGCTCCCGGCCATTGCCGACGCACGCCTTAAGACGGCACACGATCCCGTTACGCTTGCTCTCATCAAATGTCGACGTCGAGTTGGCAGCAGTAGCATCGACGCTTGTGTTAGCCTTGTTGGAGAATGAGCAACATTCACGGGGGCAAAGGCCATTAATACAGAAAAAGAGACTATACATATGTAACACCCCCCCCCCCACCCCCCCACCCCCAACACACACCCACCCTGCACCCCTCAAGTTCATGGTGGATTAACAACACTGAGTTGGAGAGAAAAAAAACCATGCTGCGCTCTAGTCTATAACTTTGTGAGGGCACATACTGAAGAGTGAGAATCTGATCCTGCACAACAGCACACACAAAGAAGGCATCCACAACGATGTGCTTGGTGAGCTCATGCTTCACTGGGTCACGCGCAATGCTGATAGCACCTGTACTGTCTGACAATAGAGTAGTCGGTGGATCAACAACACTGAGTTGGAGAGAAAGAAACCATGCGGCGCTCTAGTCTGTAACTTTGTGATGGCACATACTGAAGAGCGAGAATCTGAAACAGTACACACAAAGGAGGCATCCACACCGATGTGCTTGGTGAGCTCATGCTTCACTGGGTCACGCGCAATGATGATAGCACCTGTACTGTCTGACAATAGAGTAGTCGGTGCAACAACAGAAACACTAAAATCCTCTAGTAACTATCGTAACCAGGTCACCTCAGTTGTCAACATAGCCATCGCTCACAACTCAAGCCCTGCACTCGAGCGGAAAACTGCAGTCTGTGTCTTCGTCTTCCAGGCAATGAGAGAACCTCCAAGAAAGACACAGTAAGCAGAAAGCGAGCGGGAATCCGAAGGATCATTAGCCCAAGTAGTATCAGAGTAGGCCTGTAGCTGGAGAGAGCTAGAGCAGGGAAAGAAAAAATGGTGAGAGATCGTGCCACGAAGATATCGTAAAACACGTAGGAGGTGACCATAGTGGACAGAGGTGGGAGCTGAAACGAACTAACTCATAATGTGGACATGATATGATATATCTGGACAAGTGACGGCTAGATAGACAAGGCTCCCAACAAGGTGGTGTAAGGCGTGGGATCGGCGAGGGGATCACCATCAGTAGCACGAAGCTGAACGTAGAGCTCCATAGGAGTCACAACCGTGCGCTCATCACCAAGAGCGGCATGAGCAAGAAGATCCTGAATGTATTTTTCTTGGGAGATGAAGAAGCCATCAGAGGTCAAAGAAACCTCAATCCCGAGAAAATAGTGAAGTGGACCAAGATCAGACATCAGTAACTGCTTGCAGAGGCGGGCCTTAACAAAAGCAATGGACTCAGAGTTGTCGTCAGTGATGAACATGTCATCAACATATAGAAAGAGAAGAGTCCGACCATGAGGAGAGGTGTAGACAAACAACGCCGCGTCATGATCGCTAGGCGAGAAACCAGCGACAGTTATCACAGAGGCGAAACGCTCAAACCAGGCGCGAGAGGCTTGTTTAAGGCCATAGAGGGAGCGCCGAAGGCGGCATACCATACCATCAGGAACAGAGTACCCCGTGGTGGCTGCATATAAACATCCTCACACAACTCACCATTGAGAAAAGCGTTCTTAACGTCAAGCTAAGACACAGATCAATGTCGAACAGAAGCCACAACTAGTAGAGTGCGGACAGTGGTCATGTGGGCCACAAGAGCGAATATCTCATCATAATCGCATCCCTGATCCTGCTGAAAGTCACGAGCCACAAGACGAGCTTTGTAACGCTCAAGAGAACCATCAAAGCGAGTCTTAATCTTATACACCCACTTGCACGTGATGGGACGATCACTAGGAGGAGGGGAAACCAGCTCCCACGTGCCAGTGCGCTCAAACGCAGCAATCTCCTCGGCCATCGCAAGCTGCCATTCAGACTGAGCCATGGCATCCCGATAGGTAGTGGGCTCAGCAACAACAGAAAGACCATACCGGTCAGGAGAATAGCGATCGGGTGGGGAGCAAGGCCGAGCACGGAGGTTATGAACTGGTGGAGACAGAAAAGGAGGCGCTTCGAAAGTCGAAGACACGTCAGTAGGATCATACACAACACGAGGACGACGAGTGTAGTGGAGAGGAAAGGGAGAGAGCGAGGACGCACCAGAGAGGAAGGTGGAGAGGTAGGTGACGAGGGAGGAGAGGAGGAAAGAGGGGAGGGTGGCGTCGGTGGTGTATCGGGAACAGGGGACTCGCCGGAGGATGGAGTGGAGGGGGAGGAGCATGAGGCATAGACGGAGATGTGTTGGTAAGTATAAGAAAAGAGATATCCTCCACGAAAAAGTTCGAGCAGGAAGGACGCAGATAGTATGGACGAGAGTCATCAAAAGTCACATCACGCGAAATGCGCAGCCGACGACCAACAGGATCCCAACATCGATAACCCTTGTGCTCATCCCTGTAGCCAAGAAAGACACACTCAACCGATTGAGCAGTCAATTTGGTGCATTCTCGTGGAGCAAGAAGAACATAGCACACGCACCCAAAAAGACGAAGAGCTGAGTAGTCAGTATTTTCATTGATAGTAATCAAATTATGTTTTTGTTATTCATAATTTATTTTTTCAAAACATTGTTCATGTACCTTATATAGAATGTTCATAATAGTCGTGAAAAATATTCTGTAAAAATAAGAAAACTATTTTGTGTCATTGGCAAACCTATCTTCTCATACTAATATCTATATTTTCAGTGGGTAATGAAATTCTGAAGACTATCTTGTATATAAATCGCACGGGCATATTTGCTAAGAGTAGTAAAATAGGTCCTCTTTGCACCCCCTTGCGCGGCGGCGGTTAGGAACATGAACCGACTTAGACGACGAAGACTTGCATCCAAAGAGGGCCGACATACATGTCGTCGTCGGTGTTTCTTATACTCCTTAAGAAGGCTACCCGACACGGACTACACGCTGAATCCTACTCGCTCTGTATCAAAATATAAAACTTTCTAATTAGGTTGTACACACATGTATCTAGACATGTTTTAGTGTAAGATATGTGTGCATAAACTAGCTAGTAAGTCTTATATTTTGGGCAGGTGGTACCGTAGATGTCGAAACTGGAGAACCAGCAGGCGATCTAGATGACGAAGACCCACTCCTCATTGTGCTAGGAATTTTTCTTTACGAGCAGAGAAAGGGAGGAGAGCAGGCGCCATGGCCGAGGTCACAGCTCGAAGACGGGCAAGAGGTCGAAAAGCGTGGCCAGGTCGTGTTCCAGGTCCCGCAGCTTCCAGTCATTGTGAACAAACAAGCAGAGGTCGATCAGTGCGTGGAGCAGCTCGTTATCTTCCTTGCTTGTATATCCCAGGACCCTGGGGAAGCATGGATCCCATCCATCATCCATGGAGCATGACGAGTTGACGACCCCTCATGTGTTAACTTTTCTCAAACAAAACCCAGATTAGAGGACAGGTCCCGAGACCACAGCCTCACCCGCAAATCTGCAACGCGCCACTAAGCCACTAACGCGGTTGATGTTCACATCTGAATATAAGTGATACATATTTTAACTCGCACTGCTCATCCAATGAGGAACGAAGTATTTACAGCACAGAGATTTAATTTGCACAAAGAAAATACTAAGTATTTACAGCATAGACAATATTATTTAGTTGCATTACAACGATCATCCAGATAACACGGGACCCAGATGTGCAATTGTCCACGTCTGAACCCCGACTAAATCCCAGTGCAGGGACATCCATATTCGCCCTGCACCAAGAATTCCTTAATTAACACCCTGGACTAACCTGCTACTACTAAGCAATATACCTATATAAATCGCTGTACAGAGGTACCAATCCAGCGGGGCAACAATTTACACACCACCGTGCGTATTCACAGAAACCACCAGAGTATTCACATTCAGGCAACAAGTGCCTTGTACCACGGGCCGTGGACCTTCTCCGAGACCGTCGCCACTCTGATCAGCACTTCGCCGGCCTTCACAACCCGGTCGACGAGTTTCCCCGCACCGACGCGACGCAGGGCCGCATCGGCCAGCTTCTGGCCCTTGGCGCCGCTGCCGCCAAGGACGATGCTGTGGAAGGCGCAGTGGACCGCCCGGGAGACCTTCTTGAAGACCACGTCGTCGGCCTGGAGGCTCTTGAGGAGCACCCGGGTTATTATCTGCCTCCTGCTCTGAATCTTGGCATCTGACAAGGACCCAGCTGAGGCCGACGAGCTCATCATCGCCTCCACGATATCTTCAGTGCCCGCCTCGCGGGAGTTGTCCAGCAGCTTCACCAGAGTGCCGAAGAGTTCTGAGATGACGTTCTCCAGTTCAAGAGGAGTGATCTTAGAGTTCTCACTCATCAGGACTTGGCGCAGGACGAGCATGCTGCACAGACAGCAAATTTAGTCATTAGACGCTGAAATGTTTCAATCATTCCTGCAGACTAGGATAAAAATGGAAGTATCATAAAGTTTACCTTGTAGCCATCACAATCACTTCTTGGAATTGGCCCTGGACGGCCCTCAATCTCATAAAGTTGAGATGGAAGCTCTCAGGAGTTGACTGCAGCTGCAAGCCCTCCATACCACCAATAAGCTGCAACAAGACGATCCTCACGAGATTGTCAACCTTTTCTCCTTTGCACTCCGGTAAACCTGAATTTCCTGCTGCAGAGAAGGAAGCTGTTTGTCCCCCAGGAGCTCCATGGCCAGCTCGGAGCACTGTAACAAGGGGCTGAGCCTGCCAACAAGGACGAAATTTGTTAGTGTCAGGAACCAGATAACAACTAAATGCTGTCATGCTGCTGATGTTAAGACAGTGCCCTATTAGAGACTTACATGATCCGCTGCTGGCAGAACTGAAAGAGAGCCCAGGTGTTCACTCCATTCTGAAGCCACCATGTTCTTTGATGTTGAAACCCACTGCAGCGTAACAGGGAGGGAAGCTGATGCATTGGCAGGAGGCCCGTAGCGATCGCCGAAAGCCTTCTGCAGGTACTCCACTCCAGCAGAGCCTTTTATCATTGGTTGCATCAGCTGAATATGTGCCTTGCTCACTTCTCCTTGCAGTTCCTGTTTGTACCGAAAAAAAGTTAGAATTCCGCAGCATAAAAAAAGTGCAGTTAATTGGATAAATGTATTAACGCACAACTACCTTTATTTCCTCCAGAGTGAAACGCAGACCCTTGATGACAGCAATAACAAATGAGGTGACACCCTTATCATCAACTTCAGAACTTGCAGCCAACTCGCTCAATAATTTGTCATGATTTTTCTTCATAGCATCCTCCTTTGCAGCAGCAGATAGTTTTCTAACCATATCGAGGGAGTACTGCATAATCTGCCCCAGGTATTGGGTGTCCTGGGAACCCGACTCAAGTACCTTCATTTTGAAAGGGAAATTATGTCAAAATTTCATGAGTTTAAAATAAATAAGCAAGCTGACGACAAACTTGACTGACAAATCTTTATTTGGCATGAGATATTTACCTGAGACAAAATTTCGATGTCAATGTTCCCCAAGATTTCCTCCTTCCGCCCCTTGGGGCCAAGTCGTGCAACGAATCCCTCACTTCCTTTACCAGGTTGATCAGTTTGCTGTAGTCAGGTTTGAGTCAATAACCACATCCCAGAAAGCCTTTTCCATTGTTTCTCTCCCTCTGGCATGGAAATTCTTCTCAATCGTACTGGCATCATCAGAGTTGACAGAAAATGCACCACCGTTCTCATGAAGCATCTCATTGACCATTTGCTCATTCTCTGTTGGCAGACTCACTGATGAAGATGCTCCAAACAACGACCGGGTAACAGACCTTGATCCTTCTGCATCTGCCTTGGACTTCACATTAACATCGGCAGGTGGGAGCTTCCCAGAAGGATTAATACTCAGAGGAGTCGATACGTTAGCAACAGGTGTTGCCAATGGACTTCCATTCTCCTTTGCTTCGAAAAATTTCGACCTCATATCTGACAGAGCAGAGTTCATACGCTCAATGCCTGCATCACCACTCAGATGCTGAACCTTCTCTCTGAGGAATTTTTGGTCGTCAGTAACCTGCTTCTGAATCGCTTTCGTATCATGGGTAAGGTTTTGTGACTGCCCATCCGCAGTTAACTTGCATGTTTGCATCATTGATAGCTCAAGCTTGCATGCAGCCCTAACAAGATCACCCTCCAATGATCTTGCATCTTTCACTTTCCACGCCACAAAGCGGTAAAGATAAGCGCACCACGATTTGTCAAAGTTAACCATCTGAGTCCTGAATTTACTCTGACCAGTAACATCAGAAGACATCTGGCGGCTAGATGATTCAGCAGAGTCAGTATCAGGGAATGGCTGCCTTGAGGTTCTTCCTGGTCCCTCATGTACCGTCTTTACCAACAGCTCAAACTCGCTGACAAACTTTGCTGCAGACTCCATGAGTAGGGTCTCTTGCTCACCTTGTCCACTTAAAACAGCACCAGGATGAGCTAGAACCATATAAGCACAGAGTACCACCCTCAGTGAGTACCTAGACGACCTGCTTATTTCAGAACTTCTTGCTGGCCTTTTTGCTGCAACTCTTGTTCTACTCGCAGGTGCCTTTCTCTTTGGAGACACAAGGCGTTTCAGAAGATGGTCAATATTTTCCGCGGTTGACGAACCTGCTGAGAGAATCAACCGTCTCTCCAGCCGATCAAGCAATGCTTTAGTGGCCTCAAGAGCTGCGGGAGATTCCATCGACATAGCTAATTCCTCAAATGGCATTGCCTTGACAGATTTTTCATTAATTCCCAAGGAATCATAAGCTTGAACCAAGGCAATTGTTGTCTTCCGGGACTTCACAAAGTTTCTCCAGCACCTACAGTTAACCGATGAGAAGAAATAAGCTCAATTAACTTGAAACATGCAAGTATAACCACATACTTATTAAAAAATGTATTGTATGTCAGTACCTCGCTAGCTTTCTTGAAAGAAGTTCCTCGGCGCTCGCTGGGCCTCCCCGCCGACGGTCCTCCCCTCAAGCAACCTTCTCCTGATCCCCGGCGGCACCCTCGCCGGCGCCCCCTCCTCCAGCGGCATCTCCATCGCCACCGGCTCCCTCACCCCCATCACCTCCCCGATCGAATCAAACTGCCTTGCGTCTCTCGCTTCGCTTCCCTCGCTGCTCTCTACTCCTCCACTTGTTTTCCTTTTTTCTTTCTCTCGCTCGAGTTCCCGTCTGTTTGTTTCGCGCCGTCCTGGGTGCGCCACGCGTGGAGCTATATAGGTGCAAGTACTGGGCGCCTCCGATGGAAGTCTGTTTCCCGAATCGGCAAGGAAATCGAACGCCGAGACGGATAGGGAGAGGGGCGTTCCGGTAATAGGCGCTTCGGGACGGGTGGGCAGTTGGAGGGACCCAGCCGGTCACACCTTTTTTCGTGGGCCCGGTTGACCGAATTGCCCCTCACCGGCGGCTTCGCTTCTCCGGTTCAAGTATTTTCTTTGCCGCCACGAGAGAGGCGACCAGGGAGGCGACTTTTCTCCATATCTCCGCCGGCAAAGGTGCTCGTCCCCTCTTCCTCCACTTGCTGCTCCGGCGGCACGTGGGAGGGGGACCCATGTTAGCAACACACGAGATTTAGAAGAGTTTCGGCGGCGAGATATGATTCATGACGAACATGTGTGTGGTCTGGGTTACAACAGCTGTAAGATTACAGTAGAAACTGAATATTCAAGCTGTGGCCTAAGCCATCTTCCTATTTGCCCAACAGTTCTCTCTAATGACGTCTATCTTATAGTCGCGGCCAATCCCTCAATGACAACATCAGCGGGCCCAATCTTTGGCCGAGAACCTCGTGCTCCCTTTGCGATCACGCTTCTCGCGATATGCTACGGTATGTGGGTCCTCCTTGTCAGTGTTAACACTCCCTCCTCCTTGAAAGTCAGCTTGTCCCCAAGCCGGTGCGTGAAGGAATCTCTGCTTGAGATCATCATGATCTTCCCAGGTCACCAAAGATTCAGATTGCCCGGACGACTGCACCAAAACTTGAGTGACAGCCACTGGACCTTGTTGTCGAAGGAGTCACTGCAAGATACGAGAGGTTACAAGCAGGACATCAAGAGGAGACGGTAGCTGTGGTTGTACCTGAACATTTGCACCCATAGCCTTTTTGAGCTGAGACACATCACCAGGTGAATGCGACTTGTTTCAGGAAATGCCAATTTGTAAGCCACCTCGCTCACTCCCTCAAGAACTTGATAGGGCCCATAGTACTTGAACAACAATTTGTGGTGTGCTTGTGGAGCCACAGAAGACTGCACGTAGGGTTGGAGTTTCATGTACACAAACTCACCAAAACTAAAGACAGGCTTGGTTCGCTTCTTGTCATCTTGGCATTTCATGCGAAGACGAACTCATTCCAGGTGCTATCGGAAGAGCTCTTGCATGACAATGCGTTCATCAGGCCACGCTTGTACATCCGGCATAGGGCTTGAATGAGCGAGTGCTAAACCCAATTGGCGAGGTGAACGATTATACAGTACCTCGAATACAGATTTGCCCAATGTTGAGTGTGTGCTCGTGTTATACCAAAACTCTGCCAGAGTTAGCCACTGGACCCATTTTGTCGGACAAGCATGAGCAAAGCATCTCAGGTATCCCTCTAGACATTGATTTACTCTTTCCGGATGTCCATCAGTCTCAGGGTGGTAGGAGGAGCTCATTTTTGGAGTAGTTCCAATTATGGTGAACAGTTCTTGCCAGAAATTACAATTGAAGATCTTGTCTCGGTCTGAGATGATATGTTCTAGAACCCCATCTAATTTGAACACGTTATCCATGAAAGCAGATGCCGGTGTCGCCGCCAAAAATGGATGAGCAAGAGGTATAAAATGTGTGAAGCGGCTGAACTTATCCACAACAACTAAGATAGCACTGTAACGACCAGAGCGGGGAAGGCCTTCAACAAAATCCATTGAAAGCACATGGAAATCCAACTGAGTAACTGGAAGCGGCTGCAAGAGTCCTGGATATCATGCCCTGTCGGGTTTGGCTTGCTGACAAACAATGCAAAACTGCATCAACTGACGAACAACATTGCCCATCCCTTTCCAAGTGAGGAGTTGCCTGAGGCGCCGTAAAGTTACTGGTATTCCAGAGTGACCCCTAGTTGGACTAGCATGAAACTCCCGCACAATACACTTTTGGAACTCTGGACTGTTAGGAATATAGATCCTGCCCTTTTTCCTAATTATACCATCACTGAGTGTGTACTGATCGTTTGGGTCAGTTTCAATTGCTAGGCGTTGCAGCAAAGCAATTGCACTACCGTCTTTATGGTAGGCATCCATGGCGGCAAGTATCCACGCTAGTTTGCAACGTGACAGTGCGCTAAGCTCCATGTCAGGGTGTGGCCTGCGCGACAGAGCGTTAGCGACACGATTTTCTGAGCCCTTTTTACTGATAACTGTAGGAGGTCGCAACAGTCTTCGAGGGACGTAAAACCCAAATTTATTGATTCGACACAAGGGGAGCCAAATAATACTTATAAGACTTAGCGGCTGAGTTATCAATTCAGCCACACCTGGAAAAGCACTAGTAACAGAAGTGATGTGAAAGCAGCAGTAACCTGAGAGCAATAGTAACAGTAAAGTAGCAGCAGCAACAGTAACAACGGAGGCAATGGCGCAGGAAATACTTGGTGGCTAAATATGGATCAGGATTCCCAGCTTCACTAGAGGTAACTCTCCAAACAAAAGAACAAGTGTTGGGTGAACAAATTACAGTTGGGCAATTGAAATAATTGAAACTAACTTATGACACAACATCGAGTCTATAAATCATACGTAGGCATGTTCTCGATATATAGTCATACGTGTTTGCAATAAGAATCTTGCATGACATCTTTTGTCTAACCAGCCCGTTTTCAGCGGGGCCAATTATGGAACCAACTGGTAATTAACGTACTCCTTTTAATAGAACATCCGTGCAAAGCATTAACACTTGATGAAAACATGTGATCCTCAAGTTACAGCCATCCCCTCCGATTGTCCCAATTGTTGCCACTTTAGGGTCTCGGGTTCCGGACAGTAACAGGTGCACAACTTGTAGATACAATCTAAGCAACAATTATAGAGCTTAAATCTAAGATCATGCCACTCATGCACTAGTGACAAGCAATGAACACAACAAGATTGCAACAACAATAATTCACAAACGTAATGGATGAATTTATCATAATGTAACAATTAATCGGATCCCAACAAACACAACACCGATTATATCAGATGGATCTCAATCATGTAAGGCACCTCATGAGATCATTGTATTGAAGAACATGGGAGAGAGAGTACGAACTAGCTACTGCTAGAACCCGTAGTCCATGGGGGAACTACTCACAACCCATCATGGAGGCGGTGTGGTCAAAGGAGATGGCTCCGGGGGTCTCTCCTCGTCCCGGCAGGGTGCCGGAACAGGACTGTCTTACCCCCCAAAACTAGGGTTTGGTGGCAGCACAGCTCGGAGTCATATCTGGGAAAATCCTTTGGGTGTCGTGAGTTTTAGGCCAGGAGGGTTTTTATAGGCGAAGAGGCAGCGTAAGGCGGTGGACTAGGCGGCCAGGTGACACCCAGGCGCGGCCCCACCTCTGCCCGCGCCTGGGGGTCGTCTGGGGGCTGTGGAGCCCCCTACAGTTGTCCTTCAGGCGCAGTCTTTGTTTCATGAAAAATAATTCTCCGTAAATTTTCCGAGAATATTTCCCGACTAAATTTTCTGAAATAAAAAGACAACAAAAAACATGAACTGTCACTGGGCATCTTATTAATAGGTTAGTTCCATAAAATGCACTAAAATTATATAAAACTATAATAAACACATGTGGCATTGATATAAAATAAGCATGGAACATCAAAAATTATAGATACGTTTGAGACGTATCACAAACCCATTAGTTTCGATAGAACATTGTCTTGCCATGGTGTGTGCAGCCGCTGAACCATAAGATGCGTGAGGCTGGCATGATCAGTTTTAATCACAAGCTCCCTGAGTTGTAGATATGGTCGCCAATACTCAACAGCCTACAATGTCTCCATATACTCTTTCTCATAATTAGAGAGACCACGGTTGCGGGGTCCCAATGCCTTGCTCACAAAATGCCAGAGGATGATCACGTTGCATCAAAACTGCCCCAATTCACTTGCGTCTATCACGATCACAGATGTGCAAGAAAATTCAGGCAACACCAGTACTGGAGCAGAGATAAGTGCTTGCTTCCAAACACTGAAAAGCTAACTATGTTTCCTGTATCCAGATAAATGAAACGTTCTTGCGCAAAAGTTCAGTCAATGGTTTACTGATAGAACCATAGCCTCGAACGAATTTTCTATAATATCCCATCATACCTAGCACACTGCGTAGTTGTTTAACATCCATTGGTCTGGGCCAATATCTGACAATGGCAATTTTAGCTTCATTAGTAGCCACACCGACAGCTGAAATCACATGACCAAGATAATGAACAGAAGGTTGAGCAAAGGAACATTTGGATTCTTTCACTTTCAAATCATTTTCTTCCAACAGTTTTAGAACTTGACGAAGATGGTCCATATAGCTGATACCCTCTGCTTTAGATTAGGATATCATCAAAAAATACTAGGGCACACTTGCGAAGCTGGAGCTAGGGTCCTGTTCATCTCAGTTTGGAAAGTAGTTGGTGCACCAGTTAATCCAAATGCCATGACAATGAACTCAAAGTGGCCATGATGAGTATGAAACATAGTTTGTGTTCATCACCTTCTGTCAATCTAATTTGATGATATCCCGCACGCAAATCGAGCTTGGAAAACCAACATGCGCCATGAAGCTCATCTAATAATTCATCTATCACCGGCACCAGGTACTTACTCTTGATTGTGAGGGCATTTAGTTGTCGAAAATCCACACATTGCCTCCAAGTTCTATCCTTTGTTTAACCAGAATAAGAGGTGAAGCAAAATTACTTGTACTTGGTCAAATAACTCTAAATGCAAGCATTTCCCGGATTTGTTTCTCAACTTCATCTTTCAGCTCTGCGGCCAAAAGGTATGGGTGAATCTGCACTAGCCCCGCTCCTTCAATTAACGGAATAGAATGAGATATAACTCGATGAGGAGTAAGTCCTTTTGGTTGAGAGAACACCGAAGGATAGGATTGCAGCAATTCTTATACTTCTGCATACCTGGGTGCTTCACTCTCACTGTCAGGTTGTAACAAGTGTATTGACAGCATGTTGCATGTTGTATCCTATGGTACCTTGCCCTGCAAGCACACCCATTCACCTTTGTCTTTAAAAGCAAGCCACTTGTGCTGCCAATCGATGAGTTGTGGGCCATGTGAAGACAGCCAATTCATGCCTATAATGCCATCATATCCATGTAGTGGAAAATCTTGAATGAAGAATAGAATTGCCACGTATCACAACTCCATGTACATTTCGGTATACAAGTTGTACATGAAAGGATGCCACCACCTACAACTTTAACCCTTCTAGGCACTGGTGGAAAATCTTGAATGCAGAATAGAATTGCCACGTACCATAACTCCATGTACATTTCGGTATACAAGTTGTACATGAAAGGATGCCACCACCTACAACTTTAACCCTTCTAGGCACTGGTAAAGGCACTTGACCGTCCAATTCCGTTGCCAGTGTTGTATTGATAAAGGAATTTGTACTTCCTGAATCCAATAAGAACACCACAGACTTGCCTCCCACTTCATATGGCAGTACTATAGATTGTTCTGGTGGACTTGCTGCAGGATCCACCTCTGTTAATTGCATGAGTTCCATATCATCGCATTTATCACCATTTTCTAGATTCTGATCATCAGACAATTGCATGAGTTCCATAAGTTCCTGAACCAAATGTAACTGAACTATGGGAAAGCATTTATGTTCCCTGGACCATTGTTCACCGCAGGTGAAGCATAATCATTTTGCTCGATGGTAATTCTTCAATGTTTGCAACTTGTCATCAGTAATGCGAGCATTTTCTGCTGCTTTGGTATGCTCAGAACTGCGCTTGTCATCAAACTGACGAGTTGTAGTTGGTTGTGTGTAAGTCCTTTTTGCTTGTACTGTCTGCAGTGACGATGATGTCACGGCACACTGTCTACCTGTTGCTGTCAAGAACGCCAGGCGGGCCGCTAGACGGGTGGAGATGCGCACGGCCCATCTCGAAGAGAAGAAGAGGACCCGAGACCCAAAGAAGGCCGAGGCCAGGGCAACACCACCAGCTACTTCAGGAAACGCAAGACGCGCGTGAGGGGCATGTCTGATCTGATCTGTAATCTGAACCCTGCGGGTGTTTCTCTCTTCCTCCCCTTGCTCTGATGAACTCGTGAGTTCATCAAGATTTCCATCCTCCCGGCGTGACGCTGGGGTTGTAATCCTTGTAAACTCGTGTGAGACTATCAATCTATCTATCGGGTGTGTGACATATGGTATCCAGAGCCACCGATTCTTCGGCGTGCTTCAGAAAATTTCCCACAAAAAAATCTCCAATTCCACCCACTTCACCCACTTTCCATCTTGGATCCTCTAAGATCCGGCGACTACAACACAAGGGGATCGCGAAAGGAGGCGAATTCAGGCTCTGAACTACCGGCGGTTGGGTTATCCCGTCAAATCCCACCGGTACCTCGAGCTCTGTGGTGGCGGAGTGGTCACTGCACATACGGCAGGGACCGACGGCGGCGAAGCAGGCGGCGGAGGCAAACAATTCTGGTGTAGATCGAGGCGTCCACGTTCGGTTGGCTGTGGATCCCTCCCACGGTCGGTAAAATCCTGGTTCGCGACCTCGGTTGGTGCACAGCGGCGGCGGATCACGGACGGCTTGCGCGATGGAGAAAATTCAGTCCGATCTCGCGGGTCTGAAGGAGCAAGGCGACCACGTGGCCAAGTCCATCAAGGCCATGACAGAATCGTTGCAAGGGCTGGGCACCTGGATGCCCAAGGTTGACACCTCCATCACCTCCATACTGAAATCGATCGACGAGGTGGGGAGCCGTGTCACGGCGCTGGAGGCGACGTGGTGAACAGTAGCACCAGGGTCTCGATTTGGATGCTCTCGGAGCACCCGGTCTTGCCCTGGGCAGGGGTAAGCAACTGCATCCTTACACCCCTGTTCATTTTGCCCTTGGAGAGAACTCTGGTAAAGAGCATGATTATGATGATAGTGGTTACACTCACCATCACACACATAGAGATAGGAATTACTCTCGCATGCCAAAAACTGACTTTCCACGTTTCGATGGTGAGAACCCGAAATGGTGGAAAGCTGTGTGTGAAAAATACTTCACCACCTATGATGTCAACAGAGAATCATGGGCGAGTTTTGCCACTATGCACTTCACGGGCAATGCTGCCCTGTGGCTCACAAACTATGAGGCTGTTAATGAAATTGAGAGTTGGGAAGAGTTAGTGGTAGCTGTGCATACCAAATTTGGTAAAAACAAACACCTTAAACACTTAGATGCTCTGGAGAGGTGCAAGCAACGGGATGACACCGTAGCACAATACTATAATTTTTTGAAAAACTGAGACACCAAGTTTTGATTCATAACAAACACTATGATGAGGCTTTCTTTGTTACTAAGTTTATTAATGGTCTTAGGCCTGAAATTCAAAAGGGCATAAGATTACATTCACCAAGAACTGTTGATGCTGCTCTTTCTCTCGCTGAAACGCAGGAGGAGATGCTCGAAGAATCTCGTCAGTTCAGCAGTGCTCGCCACAAAAATGAGTACTCCAGACAGTTTTATAAGTCTGGGCAGCAGAGTAAAGGTATTCTGCAACACCCTGTGGAGGATAAAACTCGATCCGACGAAAAACCACCATGGTCAGACCAACTCAAGGCTCTCAAGGCACAACGAAGAGCACGAGGGGAGTGTTTCAAATGCGGCGACAAATTTCAGCCAGGTCACCGCTGTGCAAAAACAGCAACACTGAATGTGGTGGAGGAACTTCTGGAAATACTGCAATGCGACACCACTTCTGAAGATGAAAAAGCTGCTGAATCCAGTGACGAAGAGCTCACAACGATCTCTTACTGTGCTACAACTGGGACTGCAAACAAGAAAACCATCCGCTTGCAAGCAACAGTGGAGGGCAAGCAGGTCTTGATCCTAGTGGACTCAGGAAGTTCAGGTAGTTTCATCTCACAAAATGCAGTGGAGAAACTGAACATGACACCAATACCAGCCAGAGCAGTGCAGGTGGTAGTTGCTGATGGGGCAAAGCTGGAATGCTCCAAGGCGGTGCCCAATGTGATATGGCACTGCCAGGACAATGTCTTTTCATCTACCCTTCGAGTGTTCGATCTAAAGGGGTATGACATGATATTAGGCATGGATTGGCTGGAATCATGTGGTGACATGTGGGTAGGCTGGGAAAAGAAAACCTTGCGATTCAGGCATGAAGGGAAGCGCATTACCCTGAGAGGCATAAAAAACAGGACAGATGCATGTGAACAGATATCTGGGGCACAACTTCACAAACTACTGAAATCTGATCAGCTAGCCCAAGTGATACAATTATGTCCAGTGCAGGAAGAGACAAACTCACAGGAAATGCCAGACATCATTGCCAAGGTGTTGCTGGATTTTGAACACTGCTTTGGGGAACCGCATGAGTTGCCTCCACATCGTGAGTTCGATCACCACATTAATCTGCAGCCTGGGGTGAAACCAGTTAGTGTCAGACCCTATCGTTACACACCACAGCAGAAGGATGAGATCGAGAAACAAATCCGGGAGATGCTCAAGAAGGGAATAATCAAGCCAAGCCACAGCCCATTTGCATCCCCTGTCCTATTAGTGAAGAAAAAGGACGGCTGTTGGCGCTTTTGTGTCGATTACAGGCACCTTAATGCTGTCACGGTGCCAGACAAGTATCCCATGCCTGTTGTTGAAGAGTTGATCGACGAATTGGCCGGGGCCTGCTATTTCACAAAACTTGATCTCCGTTCCGGATACCATCAAGTACGTATGGCCGAGGAAGACGAAAGCAAGACAGCTTTTCGCACACACAGCGGACACTTTGAGTTCAAGGTCATGCCGTTTGGCCTGTCCACGGCGCCTGCTACCTTTCAGTCAGCAATGAACCAGGTCTTTGCCCCCCAAATCCGCAAGTCAGTATTGGTGTTCGTTGACGACATACTGGTCTATAGCAAGACGCTGGAGGAGCATGTCGTCCACCTCAAAGAGGTATTCTCAGCCTTGTCCAAACACCAATTATTTGTAAAAAAGAGCAAATGCACATTTGCCCAGCAGTCCTTGGAATATCTCGGGCACATTATCAGCAAATCTGGAGTTGCAACCGACCCAGCCAAAATTCAAGCAATCAAAAGCTGGCCAAGACCGACAAATACCAAGCAACTTCGAAGAATTCTTGGCATGGCAGGCTACTACCGTCGATTCATCAAGAACTTCGGCGCCATAGCCCGTGCGCTAACAAATCTGCTCAAGAAAAATGTGCCATACATATGGACGGCAAATGAAGAAGCATCATTCCAAGCGCTGAGAGAGGCGCTTGTGGCAGCACCAGTGCTAGCAATGCCAGACTTCCAGCATGAGTTTGTGCTAGAAACGGATGCCTGCGATAAGGGAATAGGGGCAGTACTCATGCAACGAGAGCATCCAGTGGCCTACCTCAGCAAATCACTGGGGCCCAAAAATCAAACGTTATCCACTTACGACAAAGAATGCCTAGCGATTCTTCTTGCTGTGGAAAAATGGCGTCCATACCTGCAGCACAGGCCGTTCGTTATTCGAACAGACCAACGCAGCCTTGTGCATCTATCTGATCACAGAATATCCACCCCAATCCAGAAAAAGGCCTATTTCAAACTGATGGGGCTCCAATACAGAGTAGTGTACAAAAAAGGGGCTGAAAACAGGGTGGCAGACGCACTATCCCGACACCCTGCTCCAGAAGAATGCACAGCAATTTCCTCTGTGACACCCAAGTGGCTCGAGACCATTATGGAGGGTTATGTGCACGATACCAAAGCACAGATGTTGCTGCAGGAGCTCAGTCTGACAAAGAACAATGAGCATGGTTACTCACTTCATGAAGGGGTGATAAGATACAAAGGGCGAGTGTGGCTGGGATCGAACAAGGCTGCACACGACGCAGTGCTCCAAGCATTACACAGTAGTGGCCTGGGAGGGCACTCTGGCTCTTTGGTAACATACCAAAGGGTGAAACATCTCTTTGCATGGCCTAATATGCGCAAAGACATTGACACCTATGTGAAACAGTGCACAGTGTGCCAACAGGCTAAGACAGAGCATTGCAAATTGCCAGGTCTGCTGAAACCTCTGCCTATACCGCCGGAAGCTTGGCACACGGTCAGTTTGGACTTCATAGAAGGGTTGCCCAAGTCATATCACTTTGACACAATCCTAGTGGTCATCGACAAGCTCTCAAAGTATGGGCATTTCATCCCACTCAAACATCCCTTCTCAGCGCAGTCAGTGGCTAAACTGTTTCTCGACAACGTCTACAAACTGCACGGCATGCCATCAGTAATCATATCCGACAGGGACAAAGTTTTCACCAGTGCCTTTTGGCAACGCCTGTTTCAGCTGGCTGATACAACTTTGAACCTCAGCTCCTCTTACCACCCCCAGACAGACGGGCAGACCGAAAGACTAAATCAATGTCTCGAAACATACTTACGCTGTCTGGTACATGCAAACCCACATAAATGGTCAGCCTGGCTGCCACAGGCAGAGTACTGGTACAACACGAACTTTCATTCTTCTCTTGGACGTTCGCCCTTTGAAGTTCTCTATGGACACAAACCCAGGCACTTCGGCATTCAGAATTCTCTGCAACCAGCGGTGACGGAAGTGGATCACTGGTTACACGAACGTCAAATCATGCTGCCAATATTCAAGCAACATCTCCAGCGAGCTCAGCATCGCATGCGTGTCCAGGCTGACAAGAAAAGATCAGAACGGCAGTTCTTGGTGGGGGACTCAGTCTACCTCAAGCTCCAACCATACGTACAAACATCTGTCGCCCAAAGGTCATCGCAGAAACTCAGTTTTCGCTACTTTGGACCCTTCAAAGTCCTCAAGAGGGTGGGAGCAGTGGCCTATAAGCTACAATTGCCACCTGACGCGCGCATACACCCAGTTGTACATGTCTCGCAGCTCAAGCAAGCTCTGAAGCCGTCGGTTCCGGTAAGCGCAACTCTGCCATATCATTACATTACTGACCGAGATTCAGTTCAGCCGTGTGCAGTAATTGCCGAGAGGTTCATCAAGGTGGGCAACAAAATGAAACCACAGCTCAAAGTGCACTGGTCTGGTTTACCTGCAACCTGTGCAACCTGGGAAAACCTACACGCCATCGTTGAAGCATTTCCACAAGCACCAGCCTGGGGGCAAGCTGGTTCTGAAGAAAGGGGCATTGTCACGACACACTGTCTACCTGTTGCTGTCAAGAACGCCAGGCGGGCCGCTAGACGGGTGGAGATGCGCACGGCCCATCTCGAAGAGAAGAAGAGGACCCAAGACCCAAAGAAGGCCGAGGCCAGGGCAACACCACCAGCTACTTCAGGAAACGCAAGACGTGCGTGAGGGGCATGTCTGATCTGATCTGTAATCTGAACCCTGCGGGTGTTTCTCTCTTCCTCCCCTTGCTCTGATGAACTCGTGAGTTCATCAAGATTTCCATCCTCCCGGCGTGACGCTGGGGTTGTAATCCTTGTAAACTCGTGTGAGACTATCAATCTATCTATCGGGTGTGTGACAGATGAGTTGTCAGACACTTCCTCTTGCAAACAAGCAATGGTGTATGATGTCTTGAGATCTTGAGGTAACTGAATCGCAACCAGCACACGCACATGTGGCTTTGATCCATCCACAAAGCGAGTAACATAGTGCAATCTATCAGGTTGGTCCTCATATCCTGCCAGCTGATCAACTAACTCTGCGAATTGCTAAACGTATACCTCAACTGAGCCTGTCTACACCAATATGTACATCATGTGAATTAGAGACTGATGCTGATTATGCCCAAACGTAGCACCACTTCCCTATAGAATCCATTCCAGGCATTCTTGCGAATGGAGGATTTGATCGATGACATCCAACGAGCAGCTGGGCCATGGAACTGCAGAGCTGCGAGACAGACCCAGAGCGGCGGTGTTGTCTCGTACATCTCAAAGGAATCCTCATGCTGAATCTGCCGCAATTTGGGATGCTCGCCGTCTAATTTGGGGACATCCATTTTTGGCATACCCTGACGAGAATTTGTGTCAGCAGTATCATCGGTCAAATCGAAGGAACAAGGAACGCGCGGTGAAGTAAGAGTCGATCGTATACATCGTGCCGGAGGCGGTATGTAGAGACCGACGTCCCTACGTCCGGCCTTCGTGTAGTCAAATCAATGCGGTGCCCATCAGGGCCGTTCCCCACGACGCCCGTCGCGGTCCTGATGAGCGGATCTGGCTCATCGGAGTGGGCGGCGAAACCAAGTTGGGTGCAAAACGCCTCCAGCGATTGGAGGAGCGTCGTTTCGACCCCGTCAATGTAGAGCTGAATGTACGCTGTGGCCTTGTTGAGGCATGATTGCACCGTCACGTCCACCGTGCGTGTCATGGCGATGTCGACGGCAGCGTTGACGGACTAGGAGATCAACTCCTTGATGTCCGCCTGGTGATGAGAGTGCTGGGCCGCTGTTGCCGACGAGGTGGTGTCGTAGATCGCATGGCCTTCATCAGAGAGGTTCTCCATGATCACAACACGGGCTCTCTCTGCTGCCGCGCGAGCTCGGGTAGCCAGATCTAGGAAGAGGGTAGGATTTTTTTTGGCTCTAGATACGAGATTGTTAGCAACACACACGAGATCTAGAAGAGTTTAGGCAGAGAGATATGATTCATGACGAACATGTGTGTGGTCTGGGTTACAATAGCTGTAGGATTATAGTAGAAACTGAATATTCAAGCTGTGGCCTAAGCCATCTTCCTATGCGCCCACCATTTCTCTCTAATGACGTCTATCTTATAGCCATGGCCAATCCCTCGATGACAGCTCATCAGTGGGCCCAGTCTTTGATCGGGAACCTCATGCTCTCTTTGTGATCATGCTTCTCGCGATATGCTAAAGTATATATGTTGGTCCTCCTTGTCAGTGTTAACACCCCATTCCTCCGTTCTAGCTTGTTAGTTAGGGCTAGGATTGGTATGTCATGGCACGTTGTTGGAGTGGTGGAAGCGGCGTCCGGGCGAATAAATCTATCTAAGCACAACTCCCATACTTGTGGTGTCTTTCGTGGCGATGTCTCGTAGTTGTTCGTATTGTGTGCTTGTCGATCCTTCGGCAGCGTTATGGTTCAAGAATGGTGTTGCCGAGATGTCGACGATGACTCCATGAGATGTGTTTTTCCTCCTGCTATGTCCCTGTTGCTGCGATGTTGTCTCCGGCATCATAGTTGAGCAGACAGGATTTGTGCAGGAGCTGCAACCTGTGGTTGTGGCAGCGCCGACGTGCGATTGAAGATGGCGACCCAGAATCAGGGATGGTGGTCTGTGGATGTCGGATCTGGCGTGATTTCTCGACTTCGTCGATGGGAGGCGGAGGATCTGGGGCCAGCAAGGCACAGGGAAGATCCCTGGGAGACATGCCACAACGATATGTGCCTCATCGCGCGCGGCAGGCCTAGTCGTCGGCTCAGAAAGTCTGGGTGGAGATGGTGCTTCTCCGGTTATGGCGACGTTGAAGGTCTTTCTCCTCTTTGGTCAGCGAGCATCTTGGCGACGCTGGTGGTGGGCGATGGCCGATAGTGTCGGTGTGTGCAGGGATCCCGGAGGGCTATGTTGTTTTTTCTTTATATGGGGGTTCTTTCTACAAAGTTTTCAGGACAGTTGTCTCAGCATGATGTCTTTGTTAGTTTACGTAAGGATCTTTTGTAATCCCTTTTTACTTAATGAAATATATGATTACTTAAAAACTACTTTTGGTCAAATATGGCCCTAGGAGAAACAAATGCCGCACTGACCCCTCCGCGAAATTATTTCCAAATCTGACCTCTCAGCTAGGCCTAATAAGAATGGAGCCAAAATTGTGCAGCTTACCGCCAATATATTTTGGTATCTAGATGACTCAGAGGGTTCGGTGTCATTGAGTTTCGCGCCGAATTAGTTAGGCTCCATTGAGCACGACGCCGACCTCTGTTTGTGTCATATTTCGTTGGCGCCATTCTCGTTGGTGCCGATCTGAAGGGTCAGATTTGAAGATAGTTTCATGGAGGAATCAAATGTGGCATTAGTTTTGCTCAGGCTCCATACTAAAAATAAATACCAGGTTCAAACTGGTCTGGTTTGAGTTCGAGTTGAGGGCCCGCTTGGATTATCTTTTTTATTTTACCAGACTTGTATATTTATGGGCGTGTTTCATTGGGCCTCTGGGACATGGGGGAAGAAAAACTTGCGCCAACAGGGGCTATGGGGCTGAGCGGGCTAGTTTTGACCTACTATATGAGCTATCTACCAGGGGATATGCATTGGGCGCGAGGGGCGTCCCATTTCGCCTCCACTAAGGTCCGCTGTTTTCTATATGGAACCTTTCCATTTGCTATGAAGCCGTCTCTACCCTTTTCCTTGTTGTCACCCTCGCCGGTGTTGGGATTGCCCTCACCGTTGCCGAGCAGATTTAGAGCTCGGTGATGCTGGTGGTCATGGGATCCCAGTGTCTAGCCTCCCGGAGCTCGCGGCGGAGATAGGCCAACGGAGCGATGTGGGCATGGTGGTGTTGTCTCGTGGGTGTTGGGATTCTGTTTCCCGATCTCTGGAGAAGTAACCATGCCACGGAGCCTCGGTTTCTTTCGTCGCTTCTCCGGTGATCGGTAGCACGCCGTGGTGTGGGATTCCGCAGATGATGGCGTGGCGGGGAGCGAACATGCTTGGTAACGACGATGGGAGTGCATGGCGTCAGGGAGTGATGGAATAATGGAAACCCAATCTCAACAAAGGCAAAACTGCACCCGGCTAAAGGAGTTAGTCGGGCAGTAACAAGACCAAGATTCATAGTTGGTGCTTCCGGGGTAACCGGCTAAGGAGATAACCGGCCAACCCCAGCCGGCACTAAGCTCCCGAGTAAGGCCATTCGCCTAGGATCGCTGTTGCCCCAACGTTACCAGGCACCAGGAAGAAGGGTTCCGCTAGAGTAGTCCCATCGCTGACAATCAGAAAGGGAACTCAGCTTTGGCCCCCTAAAGTCATCACTGACCAGCTACAGGATGGTCAGGGTACTTCACGTGCGAATTCCCTAGCCAGACGTAATCTACATCGACCAGCTAGGACGAAAGCTTGTAACGCTGCATTGCCATCTCTATAAGGCGGTAGCTCGCCCCCTATATAAAACTAATGACCTCGGCATAGAGAGGGAGATCGATCATTCAACACACACACCCCCACAAACACACAATCCACACATCTCCCCCATCGGAGAACACACCATCCACATAGCCGGCATCATCTTGTACCTTGAGCGTCTCACAAGTCGGAATACAATCGATCAACACATGAGTAGGGTTTTACTGGGACGATCCCACGGCCTGAACCTGTATACATTTTTTCGTGCTTGAGACTCTTAACCCATTCGGCCCTAGTCATAAGCCTTTACCTACACATAAATTCACCAGCCGTTTACGAAACACCGACGGTTGGCGCGCCAAGTAGGGGGTTCGTGCGCCAACTTACGAACATCGTGATGGGTTCCAGTTCCTTCAACTTCGCCACCAGCGGCTCCGACGTCGTCTCGATCCAAGCCCACCACACCATTCCACTTGTCGGGGAGCTCGACCTAGGAGAAAGCTGTCGAGCAGCTAGGGTTTGGCAGAAGCGATACCCTGCTAGGGGTTCGGGTACGTGTTAATATAGCGGTGGAAAAGCCCCACCGGTGGCATGTACATTGGGTACGTATCGTATTGGAGTACTACTCCATATACAGTACGTATATGACAGGGAATACAAGTACTATCGCTAACACCCCCCTTAATCACAACCTTGGGACAAGTTGAGATTACGCCTGAAGTTATTGAGGTCTTTAACAGGCAATGCCTTGGTGAAGCCATCGACCACTTGGTCTTTGCTGGAAATAAACTTGATCTCAAGCTGTTTGCTGGCAACTCTTTCACGAACAAAATGATAGTCAATTTCAATATGTTTCGTCCTGGCATGGAAGACTGGATTTGCAGACAAGAACGTAGCACCAAGGTTATCACACCAGAGACAAGGCTTGGATGACAACCGAACACCAAGTTCATCAAGGAGAGCTTCAACCCAAATGATTTCAGCAGTGGCATTGGCAAGAGCTTTGTATTCAGCCTCAGTGCTAGAACGAGACACCGTAGCTTGTTTGCGAGCATTCCAGGATATTAAGTTGGGACCAAAAAATATAGCAAAACCGCCAGTAGATCTCCTATCATCAGGGCATCCAGCCCAATCAGCATCTGAAAAAGCACTAAGCAAGCAAGATGGTGACTTGTTAAAGGTTAAACCAATTTTCAGTGTTCCTTGGATATAGCACAGTATGCGTTTGACAGCTGTCCAATGTGTATTAGTAGGTGCATGAAGATACTGACAGACCTTGTTGACAGCAAAGGAAATATCAGGACGTGTCAATGTAAGATACTGAAGAGCACCTACAATGCTGCGGTATTGAGTGCTATCAACCGAGCCAAGAAGAGAACCGTCTTGCAGGGATATTTTATCAGTAGAGGACAAGGGTGTAGGAGATGATGCACATGTATTCATACCAACTTTCACTAGCAGATCAGCCGCATATTTCTCTTGGGTGAGAAGAAGACCATCGGGAGTCTACTTGACCTCAATGCCCAAGAAGTAGTGTAGTGGGCCAAGATCCTTGAGAGCAAAGTCATGCTGAAGATCTCGGAGAAGTGCAGAGATAGCCTGATCTGAGGAGCTTGTCACAATAATATCGTCAACATATATAAGAACAAAGATCATAATGCCAGATTTGTTGTAAAGGAACAAAGATGTGTCAGCTTTGGAAGGAGTAAACCCAAGGAGGTGAAGTTTGGTGCTAAGCCGTGAGTACCATGCACGGGGAGCTTGTTTGAGACCATATAATGCTTTATCAAGTTTGCAAATGTGATGAGGGGCATGAGAATCTTCAAACCCAGGTGGCTGCTTCATATAGACTTCCTCTTCCAGAACGCCATGTAAGAACGCGTTCTTGACATCTAGCTGCCGCAGTTTCCAGCCACGAGACACAGCAACGGAGAGAACAAGTCTGATAGTGGCTGCTTTGACCACAGGACTGAAGGTGTCTTCATAGTCAATGCCGTAGCGTTGCTTGAAGCCTTTGGCAACTAAGCGAGCCTTGTACCTGTCAATAGAGCCATCTGCATGTCGTTTGATACGATAAACCCATTTGCAATCAATAACATTTTTTAGTAGAAGTAGATGGAACAAGATGCCAGGTGTTGTTTGCCATGAGTGCATCATACTCTGCTTGCATAGCAGTGCGCCATTTATCATCAGAGAGAGCCTCGGTCAATTTGCTGGGTTCACCGGTAGACGTAAACATACCATATCGTATAGTACCATCAGTATATTTTTTCGGTTGGCGGATACCTTTTTGAAGTCGTGTGCGAGGCTCAGCCACATGAGGAGGCGCAGGAGACGGTGGCACAGAGGATCCAGAGGGAGCAGCAGAGCTGCTGTCAGGAGCATGGGGATGTGCATACAGAGGTGTGTGCACGGGCGTGCCAGGCTCCTCCTCCGACTGAACAGGTGACGTGGCGGGAGAGGAGTGGCCGTGCGGGTCAGCTCCATGTGGAGAGGCCGGGGATGGCGACCGAGGGGGCGACGTGGCGCGCATCGGTTGGTGCGGGGCTGTGGCAGGCGGGGGAGACAAGCCAGCACGCGAGAGCCCGGTGAGCAACGGAGACCGAGGCGACGACGTGGCCCGCGTCGACTGGTGCGGGGACGCACGGCGACAGACAGAATCATCAGGCGATGATTGCACCTGATCCGAGGCAGATATTTCCGCGTCAGAATCTGCAGACAGATCAGAATCGGAGGACGTGCCATGCATGTCGTTTTCTGAAGATGTTTGTGCATCATTTCCTGAGGCGTTTGCACTCGTTGCTTCATCGTTTGGACCGCCGTTTGATGCTGTAGGCTCGGGCGTATGTCCTGCATGCGCTGATACGTCTCCAACGTATCCATAATTTCTGCTGTTCCATGCTTATATTATACCATTTGCTACATATTTTATATACACTTCGTATCACTTTTATGCATTTTCTGGGACTAACCTATTAACAAGATGCCACAGTGCCAGTTCCCTGTTTTCTGCTGTTTTTGGTTTCAGAAAGTTACTTCTGGAAATATTCTCGGAATTGCACGAAACAAAAGGCCAGGTCCCTATTTTTCCATCACGTACACGGAGTCCGAAGGAGAGACGAAGGAGAGCCACGAGGTGGCCAAACCATAGGCTCGCGTGGCAGGGGGCCCCACCGCGCCACCAGGTGGTTTGGGCCCCTCGGGGGTCCGCCGACATCGCCCCTTCGCCTATTTATTCCCCGAGACGCGAAAACCTTAAAACACCGAGCCTTTCATCCAGAACATATTCGCTGCCGCCGCCGTCGTCAACCCTAACTCGGGGGGTTCCTGAAGCTCTTCCCGGCACCCTGCCGGAGAGGGGAATCATCACCGGAGGGCTCTACATCGCCATGCCCGCCTCCGGAGTGATGCGTGAGTAGTTCATCCTTGGACTATGGGTCCATAGCAGTAGCTAGATGGTTGTCTTCTCCACTTGTGCCATCATGTTTAGATCTTGTGAGCTGCCTATCATGATCAAGATCATCTTATTGTAATGCTACATGTTGTGTTTGCTGGGATCTGACTTATATTGATACATATGTGGAGCTGAATATTATATTATCATGTCTATGTCATTTGTGATCTTGCATGCTCTCCGTTACTTGTTGAAGCTTTGGCCACGTGAATACTTGTAACTCCAAGAGGGGGTATTTATGCATGATAGTTGGGTTCAACCTCTATTTAACCTGGGATAGTGACAGCAAGTTCTAAGGTTGTAGATGTGTTGTTGCCACTAGGGGTAAAACAGCAATGCTTTATTCAAGGATGAATGTATTGTTTACATTACGCACATTACTTAATGCAATTGTCTGTTGCTTGCAACTTAATACTGGAAGGGGTACGGATGTTAACCGGAAAGTGGACTATTTAGGCATAGATGCATGCTGGATAGCGGTCTATGTACTTTGTCGTAATGCCCAAATGAATCTCATAGTAGACACCACAGCTCACACATGCATGTTTTATGCACTTATCAATTGTCAATTGCCCAGCTGTAATTTGTTTACCCAGCATGTTAGTTATCTTATTGGAGAGACACCACTAGTGAACTGTGGACCCCGGTCCATTCTTTTACATCTGAAATACAATCTACTGCAATCATTGTTCTCTACTGTTTTATGCAAACAAACATCATCTTCCATTCGATACGTTTAACCCTTTGTTTTCAGCAAGCCGGTGAGATTGACAACCTCACTGTTAAGTTGGGGCAAAGTAGTTTGATTGTGCTGTGCAGGTTCCACGTTGGCACCGGAATCCCTGGTGTTGCGCCGCACTACACTCCTCCACCAACACCTTCGAAGCAAACCTCGTTTTCCTACTGGTCCGATTAAACCTTGGTTTCATACTGAGGGAAAACTTACTGCTGCACTCATCATACCTTCCTCTTGGGGTTCCCAACTGACGTGTGACGTACAAGCAATTGTTTCTGGCACTATTAACCTAGAGCCACCATGCGCGGACAGCTGAACATGGGGAGCATTAGTGGTAACAGGTAAAGGTATATAAGGTGCTATATGCATGTGATCATCAAGTTGTGCACTCCCATGAGGTGTATTGGTGTCTTTAGGAAGTAAGAGGATTTATGCCCGAAGTTGGGCTCTAGCATTAGGATGAAGAGCAGCAAAAGGAAAGATGTGCTCATCAAAAACAACATCACGAGATATGTATACGCGTCCTGTGGAAACATCGAGACACTTGACACCTTTATGGAGGGGACTATAGCCAAGAAACACGCATTGTTTGGAACGGAAAGAGAGTTTGTGCCTATTGTATGGACGAAGGTTGGGCCAACACGCGCATCCAAAAATCCGAAGAGGAGTGTAATCAGGTTTAACCTGAAGGAGTTTTCCATGGGAGTTTCAAAATTGAGAACTTTGCTTGGAATCATATTAATGAGGAATGTGGCGGTGAGAAAGGCTTCATCCCAAAATTTTAATGGCATGGAGGCACGAGCAAGCAATGCAAGACCAACTTCTACTATATGCCGATGTTTGCGTTCAGCAGACCCATTTTGTTTATGGGCATGGCGACATGACACATGGTGAGTGATCCCTACTTTTTGAAAGAAACTGTGGAGTTTTTCATATTCACCTCCCCAATCAGTTTGCATAGTAATTATTTTGCGCCCAAATTTGCGTTCAACAAGTTGTTGGAAATTAAGAAAGACTTGATAAACATCAGAACGTTTCTTAAGTAAATAAATCCAAGTAAACTTGCTAAAATCATCAATAAAGCTTACATAATATTGGTGTTTGCCAACAGAAAGAGAGGCTGGACCCCATACATCAGAGAACACTTGTTCAAGGGGAACAGTGGAAACACTAGTAGATATAGGGTAAGGAAGTTGATGGCTCTTTGCTTGTTGGCATGGATCACATATGTAAGGAATTGTTTCAGGCGAAAACGATAATTTATTTCTGCGAAGAACTTGCTGAACTATAAAGGAAGAAGGATGGCCGAGCCGACTGTGCCAGGTGGATGACGAGGGCGTGGTGGTGAGGAAGGCATGCTTGGAGGAAGCTGGAGACACGGGCACAAGAGGGTAGAGACCATCACGGCATGGGCCTTTAAACACGATTTTCTTGGTTTCCTGGTCCTTGATCAAAAAGAAGAAAGGGTGAATTTCAATAAAGGCATTATTATCAAGGACAAGTTTATGGGCAGACAAGAGATTTTGAGAGGCATGAGGCGCATGTAATATGTCATTAAGATGTAAGGAGCTATGGGGAGTGCGCAAAATGGAATGACCAACATGAGATATAGACATACCAGTACCATCAGCAGTGTGGACACGATCACGGCCAGTGTACTTCTCATGAGTAGATAGCTTGCTGAGTTCTCCCGTGATGTGGTTTGTAGCTCCAGAATCAACATACCAATTAGTATCAACACCATAAGAGGTAGCATTTGCACGCTTGTCATAAGTGTCGTCATCACGGTCATCATCATCATCATAACGCCACCAGCAGTCGCTAGCGGGGTGGCCATGGATCTTGCAAATCTGGCATGTCACATCAACATATTGAGTGGGGGCACGGCTGCGGCGGCCATCACGACGACGGCCACCATCATCACGACGGCCATCACGACGTCCACCATCACGGCGCCCATCACGGCGCCAATCATCATCACGACGTGCATCACGGCGCCTGCCATCATCACGGCGTGCATCGCGCCTTGGATCATCACGGCGCTCATCACGGCGCCCGCCATCGTCACGGCGTGCATCACGCCTGGTATCATCACGGGGCCAGTCACGGCGCCCTCCATCATCACGACGCCCGTCTCCACTCCCACGGTCATCAAAGCGGCGGCCATCATCACGACGGACCTGATCATCAGCACGAGGAGGAGACTGGCGGGAGGCACTGTTGGCAGAGGAGCGGAAGGTGTTGGAGCCTTGGCCAGACTCGCCAAGCATCTCTTCACGGGTGTCAAACGCCATGAGCTGGTCGTAAAGTTCAGACAGGGTGGTGCTAGGGTTTGCATTGACAGAGACAACAATAGATGTATATGTGCCATCAAGACCATTAAGGATGTACCCTATTAACTCATCGTCACCAATTGGTTTGCCGGCGGCTGCAAGGGCCGAGCTGAGAGCCTTCATCTTGGCGAAGTATTGGTCGACGGTGGAGTCGAGCTTCTTGGTGTTTTGAAGAGCACCACGCAGGTTTGTGAGCTTGGACCGAGACTGGGAGGAGACCAAGTTCTTGATCACCGCCCATACGTTGGCAGTGTGCTCGAGCCCGAGGCATAGGGCCAGCAGTTCCATGGAGATGGATCTCGTCAGGTAGGCGAGAACGTGCTGGTCGCGGGCGAGCCATACTTCATACGCCGGATTCGGCATGATCTTCTTCTTCTTGTTTTCGTCCTCTACCTCTAGGCATTGGGGCGGCGCGACGTCAGTACCGTCGAGCAGGCCAAGGACACGCGCCCTCGAAAGGAGGGCATGACCTGAGCGGACCAGAACAGGTAGTTGTCCCGGGTCAGTTTTTCCGACGGGGGAGATCCCAGGTCGGGGAGCACGGCCGAGGTCGAGGAAGACATGGCGGTGATCGATCTTTAGGCTTGAGGGAGGGAGGGTTTTGTAGGGCGGCGGCGGCGGCAAACAGCGGCGGCGGCAGCAGATCTTGTGTGGTTATTGGCTTTGGGTGTATTGGTTTTAGGGTTTGGCGGCGGCGGCGGCTAGACTCGCGGAAGAGCCAGCTCTGATACCATGTCGAGCAGCTAGGGTTTGGCAGAAGCGATACCCCGCTAGGGGTTCGGGTACGTGTTAATATAGCGGTGGAAAAGCCCCACCGGTGGCATGTACATTCGGTACATATCGTATTGGAGTACTACTCCATATACAGTACGTATATGACAGGGAATACAAGTACTATCGCTAACAAAAGCATCTGCTTGGGGGCCTTTGACTTCACCAACCATCAGGGGAGAGCGACATACCTCTTCAGTCTCATGCTCTCCCTATCGGAGGAATCGCTCCCCCCGCGCCCCATGAAGCCACCAAGGATCCCATCGTCCAGCCAATGGCACGGGGTCCCCGGAGAAAGATGACCCCCGACGGCAGATCATCCATGGAGGCCGCGAGTATGACCTTCTCACTTGCGTTCAAGGTGCAGATGAAACCTTACACTGCTACATTCGACACTTCTCAAGAAAGAAAGGCCTAGCCACAAGGGCCTCGGAGGATGCCGTTTTCGACGCCTTCACCTGCGGTCTCCACGACACCTCGCTAGTCCGGGAGATCGCGCGAAAGCGAATAAAGACCGTCCGATAACTTTTTGGCGTTGCCGGAAGATATGCCGCCAACCACGACCCCCCAACCGAGCTGCCACACGCCCGCATACTTCGTCGACCTTCACGCACCACCAAGGGTCTCTGCCGCCAAGGAGGCCCGGCGGCGGAGCAAAGCAGCAAGCACAACCCCGAAGAACATGACGTGAGCGGACTCCCTTCTGTCTGCCAACCGAGGCCGGAGGGGGTCCACGAGGAAGGAGGAAAGGTCAGCCGCTACCTCCACCTTCTTCACACACAAAAGTCGGTGTGATATAAACTGATTATAGCATTCCTAAGGATCAAGTGAGGTTTGTTGTAACTTCCTTGGTGTAAATCTCTAATGTTAATCCTCTCAATGGTTGGTTAACAAAGGCTAAAACTAGATGGTGACCTAAGACCAAAGGGTAACACGCCTTCCTAATCATCATATAACAAATAAGATTATTCACCGCGTATTACGGAAGAAAAACATCACTGAATACATACACAGCTTGACAGAAGAAAAAATCAAGTATGTCTATGAAACAGGCATAAATTTATCTCTATGTCTATTTATGTACTTCTCCGTAAAATACATGAGTCACACACTTATACTGGCACGCCTTGGCAGGCATCACAGGCGCGTCGAACATAGCTGGGATGGGGGTGTGATCAGGAATTTTCGGAGGCGTATGTGGAGGGCTCATATTTATAAACTCACAGTGAAGAATACGGGAAGGCACACATAGACACGATCAGGAACTGAGCCAAGCCGGCATGATTTGTGTTGTAAGATTCCCAATTTTTGTTTATTACTCCCTCCGTACCAAAATACAATGTGTCCTTAATTTTTGTTGGTCAACGACGTATAATTTTGAACATGATTTGTACTTATATTATGTCCATAAAATTAGTATAATGATATATGAAAGGAAAGAATCTTAGAAAAGAAGGAATAGGCAGGTATGGGGCAACGGATTTAATTCGCTTGCTCCGAGTGGATAGGATAGCTACAGTGAAGAGGAGGCGGAAAAGAGGCGACTCGAAGCTCCGAGTGCTCGCCGGCGTCCTTCGCCGCTCCCCTCTGCCTCCAGTCGCCGTTCTGGCGCCGTGAGGTGGGGGGGGGGGGGGGAGCTCCGGGGTGTCGTCTGTGAGTGTAGTTAGGTCCTAGTTATTAGGTGTGTGTCCCTGGCGGCGGCGGCGTTGACGGGGGCGATGGCGCCGGTGAGGTTCGTGTCCTTCCCCGTTCCGGCCTAGTCGCCGGGGAGACTGTGAAGGTGGTTTGTCCGGTGATCTTCTCCGTCTTCGCTTCTCTGGCCGGCCGTGGCGGCGAGGGGAGGAGTTGGGGACTGGTGGTGATCCGTTTTTGGTGCTTCGGCTGGTGGTGGTCTTCTTCCTCGTTGTGTTTGCTCCGGCCGGCCTCGGTGGCGAGGGGAGCAGCGCCTGGAAGCGGTTGGGTGCTGGAGGTGGCTGGCCTGGGCGGCGGCCCGTCGGCTGGAAGAAGGGCGGTGCTGGGGTGTGAGCGCTTTGGCCGTACGCGTTCATCGCGTCTAGGTTCCGTCACGCGGCGGCGGACGACTTCTGCGGCCTTCTACGACTTGTGGCGGCGCTCCTTCCTCGGCGGCAAGAGGTTCGGCGACGGCGGCGATGCCTAGGTTTCTGGGAGCCGGCGAAGGGTTCGATTGTATTTCTTTCAGGTTGCTCAAGGTGCTTCGTGCAAATTTCTGGGTCCAGTTGTAATTTCTTTGTCTTTGTGGACTTGCTTGTAATTTGTCATGGGCATCCTGAATATATGGGTCGGATCCTGTCCTAAAAAAAAAGGCAGGTATGGGGCGAGCAAGTAGTGACAGGGCAGGTGGTAAGGCACGAAGAAGCGAAGAGGAACAGGAGAACCAGCAGGCGATCGAGATGACGAAGACCCACTCTTCGTTGTGCTAGGACTTTTTCTTTGCGAGCAGAGAAGGGAGGAGAGCAACATGACGACCTTCTGTGTTAACTTTTCTGAAACAAAACCCAGATCAGAGGACAGGTCCCTAGACCACTCGACCCGGTTGATGTTCACATCAGAATAATTTTAACTCCCACTGCTCAAAGAAACGGAGTATTTACAGCATAGATTAATCACATTATTTAGTTATATTACAACGGTCATCCAGGTAACACGGGACACCAGGTGTGCAATTGAGCATCTCTGAACCCCGACTAAATCCCTAGTGCAGGGACATCCATATTCGCCCTGCACCAAGGATTCCTTAACACCCTGGACTAGCCTGCTACTACTAAGCAAACCTATATAAATCGCTGTACAGCAGTACCAATCCAATTTACACCCCACCGTACGTATTCACAGAAACCACCAGACTATTCACATTCAGGCAACAAGTGCCTTGTACCACGGGCCGTGGACCTTCTCCGAGATCGTCGCCACCCTGATCAGCGCTTCGGACGCCTTTACCACCCGGTCGATGAGCTTCCCCGCACCGACGCGGCGCAGGGCTGCATCGGCCAGCTTCTGGCCCTTGGCACCGCTGCCGCCGAGGACGATGCCACGGAAGGCGCAGTGGACCGCCCGGGAGACCTTCTTGAAGACCACATCATCAGCCTGGAGGCTCTTGAGGAGCACCTGGGTTATTATCTGCCTCCTGCTCTGGATCTTGGCATCTGACAAGGACCCAGCTGAGGCCGACGAGCTCATCATCGCCTCCACTATCTCTTCAGTACCTGCCTCGCGGGAGTTGTCCAGCAGCTTCACCAGAGTGCCGAAGAGTTCTGAGATGACGTTCTCCAGTTCTAAAGGAGTGATCTTAGGGTTCTCACTCATCAGGACTTGGCGCAGGACGAGCATGCTGTACAAATAATAAATTCAGTTATTATTACACACTGAAATTTTTAATCATTCATGCAGATTACGCTAAGAATAGAGAAGTACAAAATATTTTACCTTGTAGCCATCACAATCACTTCTTGGAACTGGCTCTGGACGGCCCTCAATCTCATAAAGTTGAGATGGAAGCTCTCAGGAGTTGACTGCAGTTGCAAGCCCTCCATACCACCAATAAGCTGCAACAAGCCGATCCTCACCAGCTTGTCAACCTTTTCTCCTTTGCACTCCGGTAAACCTGAATTACCTGCTGCAGACAAGGAAGCTGTTTGTCCCACCGGAGACCCATGGCCAGCTCGAAGCACTGTAACAAGGGGCTGAGCCTGCCACCAAAGATTAAATTTAGTTAGTGTCAGTAACCAGATAACAACTAAATGCTGCTATGAAGACAGTGCACTGTAACCAGATAACAACTAAATGCTGCTATGAAGACAGTGCACTGTTAGATACTTACATGATCCGCTGCTGGCAGAACTGAAAGAGAGCCCAATGTTCACTCCATTCTGCAGCCACCATGTTCTTTGATGTTGAAACCCACTGCAAAGTAACAGGGAGGGAATCTGATGCACTGGCAGGAGGCCCATAGCGATCGCCGAAAGCCTTCTGCAGGTACTCCACTCCAGCAGAGCCTTTTATCATTGGTTGCATCAGCTGAATATGTGCCTTGCTCACTTCTGCTTGCAGTTCCTGTTTTTAGGGGGTAAAAGTTAAGAATTCCGCAGCATAAAAACAAGTGCAGATAATTGCATAAATGTATTAACGCAGAACATACCTTTATTTCCTCCAGAGTGAAACGCAGACCCTTGATAACAGCAATAACAAATGAGCTGACACCATTATCATCAACTTCAGAACTTGCAGCCAACTCACTCAATAATTTGTCATGACTTTTCTTCATCTCATCCTCCTTTGCAGCAGCAGATAGTTTTCTAACCATATCGAGGGAGTACTGCATAATCTGCCCCAGGTATTGCGTGTCTTGGGAACCTGACTCAAGTACCTTCATTTTGAAAGGGAAATTATGTCAAAATTTCATGAGTTTAGAATAAATAAGCAAGCTGACGAAAAACTTAACTGACAAATATTTATTTAGCATGAGATATTTACCTGAGACAAAATTTCGATGTCAATGTTCCCCGAGATTTCCTCCTTCCACACCTTGGGGGCCAAGTCGTGCAACGAATCCCTCACTTCCTTTACCAGGTTGATCAGTTTGCTGTAGTCAGGTTTGTCTCCTTTCATTGAGTCAATAACCACATCCCAGAAAGCCTTTTCCATCGTTTCTCTCACTCTGGCTTGAAAATCCTTCTCAATCGTACTGGCATCATCAGAGTTGACAGCAAATGCACCACCGTTCTCATGAAGCATCTCATTGACCATTTGCTCATTCTCTGTTGGCAGACTCACTGTTGATGTACTGCTTGATGAAGAAGCTCCAAACAACGACGGACAACAGACCTTGATCCTTCTGCATCTGTCTTGGACTTCACATTAACATCGGCAGGTGGGAGCTGCCCAGAAGGATTAATACTCAGAGGAGTCGATACGTTGGCAACAGGTGTTGCCAATGGACTTCCATTCTCCTTTGCTTCGAAAAATTTCGACCTCATATCTGACAGAGCAGAGTTCATACGCTCAATGCCTGCATCACCACTCAGATGCTGAACCTTCTCTCTGAGGAGTTTTTGATCGTCAGTAACCTGCTTCTGAATCGCCTTCATATCATGGGTAAGGTTTTGTGACTGCCCATCCGCAGTTAACTTGCATGTTTGCATCATTGATAGCTCAAGCTTGCATGCAGCCCTAACAAGATCACCCTCCAATGATCTTGCATCTTTCACTTTCCACACCACAAAACGGTAAAGATAAGCGCACCACGCTTTGTCAAAGTTAACCAGCTTCGTCCTGAATTTACTCTGACCAGTAACATCAGAAGACATCTGACGGCTAGATGATTCAGCAGAGTCAGTATCAAGGGATGGCTGCCTTGAGGCTCTTCCTGGTCCCTCAAGTACTGTCTTTACAAACAGCTCAAACTCCCTGACAAACTTTGCTGCAGACTCCATGAGTAGCGTCTCTTGTTCACCTTGTCCACTTAAAACAGCACCAGGATGAGCCAGAACCATATAAGCACAGAGTACCACCCTCAGTGAGTACCTAGACGACCTGCTTGTTTCAGAACTTCTTGCTGGCCTTTTTGCTGCAACCCTTGTTCTACTCGCAGGTGCCTTTCTCTTCGGAGACACAAGGCGTTTCAGAAGATGGTCAATATTTTCCGCGGTTGATGAACCTGCTGACTGAGAGAGAGTCAACCGTCTCTCCAGGCGGTCAAGCAATGCTTTAGTGGCCTCAAGAGCTGTGGGAGATTCCATCGACATAGCTAATTTCTCAAATGGCATTGACTTGACAGATTTTTCATTAATTCCCAAGGCATCATAAGCTTGAACCAAGCAAGTGTTGTCTTCTGGGACTTCACAAAGTTTCTCCAGCACCTACAGTAAATCAAGTTCAATTAAATTGAAACATGCAAGTACAACAAAATACTTATTAAAAAATGTATTGTATGACAGTACCTCGCCAGCTTTCTTGAAAGAAGTTCTGCATGCTTGATGTAATCAGCATGGGCAGAACTGCGAGGACTTCCTCGCTGCTTCAAATACTCAGCTCGCTTCCTCTTCGCCTGTTTCAATAAGATAACAATCAGATAAGAAATGGAGCAGAAAGACCAAAGTTGTAAAATCAGCATATGTATGGGAACACAACACATACCCTCTGAAGTTTGCTTTCCACATGTTCTTTCAACTTAATCCTCTCTGTTTCCCTCTGGCTGCATACAGTCTCGGCTGCTCGTTGAATGTGCACAAGCCGAGCCTGAGTCTTCCTCTTCTCAGCTTCTAACAATGCCATCCGTTTCTTCTCAGCAGCAGCACGCTTTTGCAGGATAGCAGATCGCACCTGCTCTGTGTACTTGCTCTCAAATGTTGCCTTTTGCACCAGGGACTTTGCTGTTCTCTCCTTCAGTGCCGCCCGCCTCTGCATATCTGCATGCAATAGGCGCATACGGTTTTCCTCCGCCTGCCGGACACGAGACTCAACTCTAGTCTCGAGCTCTTCCTTCTCCTTCTCAAACCGCATTTCCACATCATTCTTGGCTGCTTGTCGGAGTTCATCCAACTTGGCTAGCGGTTCTGTGCCTTTGCCAGGAAGCTTAACCTTTTCTGCTCAGCTGCCTGAAGCTTGGCTTCGAGGCGCTGTCCGTAATCCTCCTCTTGAGAAGACGACCACGACGGGCTCCGTGGCTTCTTCCTTGCTTTGCAGGACAACCAATCGTAGAATTGCTGTGGAAAAACAATTGAATATGAGCTAATTTGATCAAACATATCAAACCAATTCATTACCAACCTTCTTAAAAAGAACAAAACTATTTAGTCGCTCATATAGCCCCTACGAAAATTACATCAACCAACAAATCTACAGAAGGTGCAACCAAAATTTCAGTAGTACAAGTGTAAGGTAAGTTACTTCTAAGCAAAACCAAGTGGTCGGTGATAAAAGCAAACAATCCTACCAAGCTACCATAATTTCCTACCACCGAAGCAACAACCTGAAATCACAGCTAACAACCTTAAATTAATTGCTAACTCAAGCAGTTACATGAATTTTACCTTTATTATTCGATTAAAAGAATTTTCTTCCTACAGTCGACTTGGGGTAAATCGATGCAGGCAACAAACTCTACTCATTGATTAAAAGAATTTTCTTCCTACAATCGACTTGGAGAAGTTACTAATAATCAATTTCACAGAACTACTGATTGAGTTACAGACAACGGTATTACAAATAGTAATAAAAGTGAGACCTTTACAATATGGGGAAAACGCTTCAATCCAAAGACCAGAAGACCCCAAAGTGACAAGAACCATGTCAAAATCGAAGACAAGAGCAATTCCCGGCACACGTGAAACCAACTTCAGCTCACGACTACCTACCGCGGAAAGAATCCCAAAGAATGTTATTTCAACTCCCCCGCGAACCGTAACCACCAAAAAGAAAGCCTAGCAAAGGCTCAATTAGAAGGAATTCTTTCACATACTCAGCAAGGGACGTAAATATCAAGTCTTGGAAAAAGGAATTCTGATCGCGTAACTAATAGCAAGTCTACTAAAGTTGCTGTAAAATCATCCAAAAGCAATAGCACTCGTGAAATAAATAAAAATACTAAATTAAATAAATATACAACTTTAACAGCAGGAAATGCAGCTATCGTTTCACCATCGCCAAAGGCCTGAAGAACTTGGATTTCACAGTTCTTGCCCCGGGCCCCGACCTTCGCAATCCGCCGTGAGAAGGAAGAAGGGGGAAAACAGAGTAAAAAGAAGAAGGGGCAGAAAAAGTAAGGACAGAGACACCAACCTGCCTCCGTTGTTCCGCGTCCTTGAGCCTGGCCTCGATTTCCTCGGCGCTGGCCGGGCCGCCCCCGCCGGCGGCCCTCCCCTCGAGCAGCCTCCTCCTGATCCGCGGCGGCACCCTCGGCGCCGCCCCCTCCTCCAACAGCGGTATCTCCATCGCCACCGGCTCCCTGACCCCCATCACCTCCCCGATCGAATCAAATCAAATCAAACTCCCCTCTACTCAACAGCGAATCGCAAGAAACGAAACCTCGCGTCTCTCGCTCCTCGCTGCTCTACTCCTCCACTTGTTTTCCTTTTTCTTTCTCGCTCGAGTTCTTCCGTCTGATTGTTCCGCGCCGTCCTGGGTGCGCCACGCGTGCCGCTATATAGGTGCAAGTACGGTGGGCGTCGGTTTCCCGAATCACGAAGGAAATCGGACGCCGAGACGGATAGGGGAGGGGCGTTTCGGTAATCTTCGCGGGGTTAGACGCTTCGGGGCGGTTCGGCGGTTGGAGGGACCCAAGCCGGTCGCGCCTTTTTTGGGGGCCCGGTTGACCGAATTGCCCCTCACCGGCGGCTCCGTCTCGGGTTCGACTGAGTCTGGTTACTTGGAGATGTGGTCGGGAAAGTTCGGTAATCGCACGTACGGTGTATGATCTGTGTAGAGTAGGAACTGCTTTTAGCTTCCAACCAATTGTCTATGTCTGACAACAATAAGGATTCAGCATTGCGCCTCTAGAAAGGCCGACCGTTTATTAGCAAAATATAATGTGTTGTGAATAATAACAAGTGCCAGTACCTACTTTTAGGCCTATTGACCAGAAATTATGCCCCTCAAATCCCACATGTCCATTCGTAACGAGGGATATCCGAACTAGGTCTCCAAACATGATCAAATGTGTTGGACCTTTTCTTTCAAAGAAAACATGCTTAAATGTGCAATGGAATGCCGATACTCCTTTGATTGCCTAAATTTTTTTAAAACGAGATAAAAAATATTTATTTTCATTAATTAAGAAGAAAATAGTTGTCCGAGTAATTAGCGAGAAATCAGCCAAAAACTGAACATACACTCTCGCCGATCGTCATGGAACATGATCGTTACAAGGACAGACACACATCCACCTTGGTTAGCAGACACAAACCTCTCACACACCATGAAAGACGAGGTCATCATCGAGATTGGCGATTGCCCACCAATGCGCGCCATCGTCATCACTCATGCATGAGTCAGCTACTTCGACTTCACCGAAAACAACCACCTAGGAAGTCCTCGTCGTAGCGGTCTCATACAGCCCACGCCGGCCCATGCCAAATAAATGACTCTTTGTGCAGAAAGCGAGTTGCTCTTATTCTGATGACGAACTCCAAAATTAGGAGATGCGCAAGACTCGCGCCGACCAAGATCACGAGCGAACCGCCCCTAGCCAGTCATCGTCGCCGCTCCAAAGAAGATAACAACTCCGATTTTATACCAGGACGTCCAACAAGAAGTCCAACAAGAAGACAGTATGACATGCTAAAGAACCGGCTAACAAAATTTCAATCTTTTTTGTTTCTTTCTCTTGCAACACGTTGAGTCTTGTTTAAGAAAATACAAAACTGCTATAGATAATCATAAAAGGTAGGTGACGTTCAAAAAATCGCGTCAACTTTGGTTAGTTTGGTTATTACCGAAACCGAAATTAAATGGTTATTACCGAAACCGAACCATATTTTCGTACAAAACCATATTTATCGAAGTATCAAAATTGTATTTACCGTATAATCATATAAACCGAACCGATTTAACCATATTAACCGAACGCGCAGCCTTAGCGGCTACCAAACCATCATTTTTTTTGCGAATATACCAAACCATCATTGATTTGCCCCTCAACGGCGGCTCGGCTCGACCGAGTCCGGATTGAGTTCGACTTGGAGATGTGGTTGGGAAGTTCGGTAATTGCACGTACGGTGTACTATGATCTGTGTAGAGCAGGAGACTGCTTTTGCTTCCAACCAATTGTTTATGTCGACAACAAGAAGGATTTTTAGATTGGTTTAACGAAAGGGATACTTTGCGATAAATTGTTTTTGTCGACAACAATAAGGATTTAGCCTTTGCAAAGGCCGACCGTTCGATTAACAATAAATAATGTTGTGAATAATAATAGGCGCCAGTACCAACTTTTAGGCCTATTGACCAGAAATTATGCTCCTGAAATGAAATTCCACATGTCCATTCGTAACGAGGGATATCCGCAACTAGGTCTCCTAACTTGCCCGAATTTGTTGGGCCTTTTCTTTCAAAGGAAACATGCTTAAATGTGCAAATAAACGCCGGTACTGGATTGCCTAACATGCTTACATGCATGCTCAAGCGTGCAAAACCGCAAAAGTTCTCTTTTGTGACGGTATAACTAATTTCTTTATTGACAGGTGTACGCATGCTGCCTCCAAAGTCTGGTACCGTACAGACAACTGCTCATAAAGTTTTTACCCACCAGCCTCTATAGTTCTGTCAGCAACGACGTGTATAGTACCGTAGTACCTTGCCAATATTTTGCCATGAGCTGCAGCAAAGTCATGAATCTCCGGGGGGATACGAGACAAGAAGAATGGTGCGGTGGCTCCTCGACGGGGACACATACGTCACGTCGCTCTTGGCCCCATTGACATGTGGGACCGACGTGGCAGGTGGCCCACAATTATCACGTGTTGCGTGACGTTTTGGTGATTGTATGGATATAGTATACCCAAATCCTCGGATCCTAGCCGGGAACGCTGCCAGTCTCCCATTCTCTGGAGAGAAAACGTGGCACGAAGAGAAGGTCTGCTTGCTTTTGGTGAAATTACGGAACTAACCTCGTCAGGATTGTCCACGCCGCATGTGTGATTTTTTTTTTCTTCTCTGGTGAAGCGAAGAGGATTAGTGAAGTGAAGAGCCACGGTTAAAGCGTGTCTTACCTGCCGCGTGCCGTATTTAACGGAAAAAATACATAAATTCAACTTGTCTCCTGTAAGAGACTCGTAAAAAAATATTTAAATAACAAAAAAAACTGTAAATTTTTAGCAAGGAACATATCAAAGTGTCCTACATACGTGTAAATTTTCGTTAAGAACTAATATTTGTACTGCTCTGTGCAAAAATTAAATCCTCTAACGATACATTTTAAATCCCATGTGGCTAGTGATTTTGTTTTTATCTCACATAGCACCACAAAAGCCATTTTAGCACGAAACTTTGCATGTATGTAGTGCACTTGTATAGGGAAATTCACTTTGGCAATGAAATCATATGATCATGCCATTGCAAATGATTTTTTTTACATTATATGTGTGCATCCCAAGTTTTGCTGGAAACCGAGATTTTTTGTGTCTTGTGTCGAAAGAGAAAAAAAAATGTCTTGTGAAAAGTTTTTTTAGCACAATTTTTTTGTCTTTTTAGACACGACACAAAACTGTCTTTTTTCGTGAAACGACTTTGAAAACACGTAGATTGTCAAGGTGGACGTGCGAAATTTTGACGGTGTCAGGATGTTGGGACGCAGCCTGCAGTAGCATATGTAGACATCGTCTGAGGCCTAGAGAGACCTCCAACGTCGGCCTCTTCGTCGCCAATGGTGGCGACGACATGGGAGTCGAGCACGACGACTCGACATCGCATAGACATGGAGAATGGTTTGCTGGTCCTACAACGACCCAACTATGGCAGTTTGGAGGCAAATAGGCTGCATGGTGAGCCCTGCTACGGCATATAGCGAGCGAGAGGGAAACGTGAGAAGTTTTCTTTCTCGCCAAAAAATGAGGGGTGGTACCCTGTGAAAAACAATCCCTCTACCCTAGATTTATATGCTAGATACTTTACACCTTTTTTGGAGGTGGTTTAGAGGGTCTATTGGAGTAGTTTTTCCTAAAAGGATTGATTTTTTAGAGAGATAAAATGTTTGTTTTTACATGATTGAGTGTTTAGGGGTCTACCAGAGTGGTTGTAAGGCTTATTGGACTGGTTTCTAGGGGGTTATGAAAATAATCGACAAGCTATTGATGAACATATGATTAAATGATTAGCACATGGCGTGTACAATTCAAACATTTCCACACATAGAGCACATACTAGTGGAATTTCGTGCGGCGTCACGCCGCAACTCTTTTGAATGTTTTTATTAGTAGTGTATGTTGTTGTTGATTGTTTTAACTGGCAGTGTATGTTGTTGATGGTATTGTATCGTATATTAAGTGGATGATCGTGTTTTTTTGTATGCATATGGGTTGTTTGTAGATAAGTAATTATGTGGCAGCACCACAGCCATTATGTCGGTGGCAGCAACAGCACACCAGCATCATGACACCACACTCGAAGCGGATGCAGAGAAAAACAGAGGAGGCGTGGCCAAGCTTGGGGCTCGAGGTGGAGGTCCTAGCTAACATGGAGCCAAGTCGAGGAGGCTATTGCTGTGAATAGGGAGGCGCAGCAGGAGGTGCGGTCAAGCAAGAGCGGGGACACTCGCTTTGTCATATTGTAAGTATAGCGGTGTGAAGAATTTAAATTTGAAAATGTGCACAATCAAAAGTTGTTCGGATTTAAATCTATAGAAATTCAAAAAAAAAGTTTGCATTTATAAGTTGTATTCATTTTTGAATTATGTTTACATTTATTAAATGATCAGTTTTGAAAGGCATGCAAATTTTTAAAATATTCAAATCTGGAATTTGATCGTACGACATAAATAGCAAGCGTTTATTTTTCTGTTCATGTTGATATATTTGTCATATTTGATTTTTTTGTTTATTAAATGCTCAGATTTGAAATGCATTCAAAATTTTAAAATATTCAAATTTGGAATTTGATCATATGCCATAAATAGTCAGCGTTTTTTATGTGGTCATGTTGATATTTTTTTCATATTTGTAAGTACTGCGGTGTAAATAATTCAAATTTGAAATTGTACACATTCAAAAGTTGGTTGGATTTAAATCTTTTGGAATTCAAAAAAAGTTTGCATTTATAAGTTATATTCATATTCGAATTGTGTTTATGTTTATTAAATGCTCAGATTTGAAATACATTCAAAATTTTAAAGTATTCAAATTTGGAATTTGATCATACGACATAAATAGCTAGCGTTTATTTTTTTGTTCATGTTGTTATATTTCTCATATTTTTCCGACGGATAGATTTGAAGTATTGTTATACTTCACATTTAACATTCTTCTTATCGTTTTCCTTTGTTGAAATAATACTCTAAATATCTGTGAATTTTTTTTAGACAAACGACTTTGTTATTATAAATTGGAACATTGCTTATGTTTTTTGAGAGAAATGACTCCATTATTAAGAGAGATGTGAAATGTCTGGAGTATTGTAAAAAAAAATGACTCCATTATTATTTGTTTAAGGAATTGGAACATTGTTTAAACATTACTTCCTTTTTTATCTTTTGCTTTTGCTCAAACAATACTCGGAATATTTCATATTTCTCTTATCTTTTGTAGATCATTAAAAAATAATCGTCAAAATTAAATAAAAGCAGCTATTATATTCCATCACCTAGTAAAGCCCACCGTGGACGTTGTGATTCAAAATGTTAAAATTTGTCGTAATTTATCGTGTGGAGTATATGTAAATTTTCTAGCAAATTTAGATGTTCAAATATGTTTGTAGTTTGACATAGATATTTAATTAAGATTCATAATCAGGGGGAATACACTATATAAGTTTCTTTTAAAATCAACTCCATTTATTTAGAGGAAATGTATTTAGGTTGTACCTAAATATAAGTTGTATTCATTTTTGAATTATGTTTACGTTTATTAAATGATCAGATTTGGAAGGCATTCAAATTTTTTGAAACATTCAAATCTAGAATTTGATCGTACGCCATAAATAGCAAGCATGTATTTTTCTGGTCATTTCGATATTTTTTTCATATTTTTCTGATGGTTAGATTTTAAACTACTGATTTTGCAATATTAATCCTTTTTCTGGAAATTGTCTAAACAAACTGGACCCACCTGTCAGGAAATTTAGCATTTTCTAATATTTTTTTGGAAAAGAATAAATCGCTGACGGGTGGGGCCCACTGCGATGTCTGGATGGCGTCACCAATGGCGGCAGCGTGCACGGCGAGCACGCCGTGTTTTTTAAGAGAAATTTTACGTATGAAATGTTTTGTTATTATGACATAATAAATGTTGAAGGAAATTCGAATTTGACGAAATGAAATGTTTGTGCGAATTTGGATCTAAAAATTGAGGAGTTAGAATCGAACAAACTCGAAAGCGATGACGGGGATGAAAACTACTCGCCGACCTGCATATTTTTATTTATATAATTTTTGGAAAACGCGGGGACATTTCTGCAAAACATTTGACAAAATTCGTCAAATGTTTGTGCGAATTTGGATCTAAAAATTGAGGAGTTAGAGTTGATCAACTTCGAAAGCGATAACGCGGGAATTTTCTGCAACGCGGGGACTTTTCTCAAAAAAATTGACAAAATTCATCAAATGTTTGTGCGAATTTGGATCAAAATCGAGGAGTTAGAGTCGATAAAACTTGAAACCGTTCGGGGAATGAAACCTACTCGTGGACGCGCATATATTTCTTGGATATAATTTTTGGGAGAGAAAAAAACAGAAAAAAAATTCGCAAAAAAAGGGCTACTGTAGAACACTGTTCATAATTGAGGAGTTAGAGTTGATCAACTTCGAAAGCGATAACGCGGGAATTTTCTGCAAAAAATTTGACAATTTTTTTCAACGCGGGGACTTTTCTCAAAAAATTTGACAAAACTCGTCAAATGTTTGTGCGAATTTGTATGTTTGTGCGAATTTGGATCAAAATCGAGGAGTTAGAGTCGATAAAACTTGAAACCGTTCGGGGAATGAAACCTACTCGTCGACGCGCATATATTTCTTGGATATAATTTTTGGGAGAGAAAAAAAACAGAAAAATTCCCAAAAAAGGGCTACTGTAGAACACTGTTCATAAACAGTACTTACTGTTCATAGGAACAGTACCCGAGCTCTCTCAACTCGCTAAACTGCTGTGTTTTATATAGTTAGTATATATATATATATATTTCCGTTTGAGGTGCTAATTACTCGTGTTGCATTTTATTGCTGTCGCTTTCTTGAAAAATAGACTTGAAACGCAAAAGATAATTATAAGTTTAACTTGCATCAAGCTAGTAGTAAAATAAGGAACTCTAAATTCATTAGCCTCTAACTAACACAACTTTAATATGCCCCTAAACACAGCTTTAATATAGCTTGATTACTAGACAGTAGACATCACTCGATATATATATCCTGCTGGTTCTATTTGCGGTAGTGTTCCGGCGGTGATGTAGCAAAAATAAGCCCCTGAAAGTGACGGTGGGTATGGTAGCTCGTGCTACCCGCCCTATGCCTCATTTTTCTGCAAGGAACAAATTACAGAATGAAATTGAGATAAGCTAAAGGTACCAAACCTGTCCACGCACTATATGCATCTTTCTTTGCGCATCCAGCTTTTCTTGTCATAGGCCTGTAGCTCTACAGGCAAAACGTCCCTTTAAAATGCCTCTATAGCCAAAACTACTAGCTAGTTCGAGATCAGATATATAAATTGTACCGACACATATATAATCGGTTAAATTGGTATATCTCACTATCTAGAAAAAAAAGGTGATCCACTACGGCATAAAAGTGTGCCAAAACAAGATTGTTTGGTCATAAGAAGATCCACAATTAGAACATCTCCACTAGAGGCCCAGTATTCTCACTCTTAAAAATCAGCTTTTGGAGACGAGAGAGAGAAGAAATCTGGGAGTGAAAAAGCCTCTGTTCTAGTAGACCCCTAAAAGCTGGATCTCGATACCCGTTTGTGGTCTCTCACATCAGTGTCTCACTACTTTACATTTCATTTCAAATGGATATGCTTTCACCACATGAACACAGAGACGATTAACACAACATCGATCAGTGTGTCATTGCGCATACTCGAGTTGGCATGAGGTTAAACTGCATGCACCTGATGCGGATGCTAGTCTAAAACCTCAAGAGGAGGGTCATTTAGATGATGCGGCTCAAAAGGGGAAGGATAAAATCACTTTAAGTAAAAAAACAAACTTGATATTTGATGGTTTCGATTCAGTTTGGCCCCATAGATTGGCAACGTTTGACTCCAGTTCATGCGTGATTTGCCTCGTCGGAGGTGCGGTCTAAGAATTTTGTGCCTAAGAATTTTGCCAATGAGGAAGAGCTGGATGATCTACCTTCACCAATTGTGATGTATGCTCCTTTCCATTTTGCCGTGGTCATAAGGAGCACAAGGAGGAGGGGGCAAGTCGGAGATGTTGCCCAAGTGGCTACGACGACCGGTGATGGACATTGACTTTGGTGATCCTTTGCGGCGCGCGCCCTGCATTTTCCCTTTCGTCGTCCACCCTCGAAATCGGATCCCTTGTCAGTTGTCACTTAAGCTTGTTGATTGGTTGTTGCATGCTTCATGTTGTGGTTGTGGTGAGGTTCCGATAGGTGGTAAGAAGTCGGAGTCACTTGCTCGAGGAGAAGTAATGAAGGTATCACTTGCGGGCATTCTGATAGAGGTCTCTCGGCGACGTCGTCTTGTGTTTGTGTCGGTAGTCAGACCGGCCGGCGGTGCCCAAATTGGTTTTGGGCGTGTTGTATAGGTTTTCATCGGGTTTCCGATAATTAAATACATGTAATTATCTTCTTCTTGATTGATGTGACGACTCAAACATTTTGCCTCAAAAAATTGGGCTTCTATGCGCCGAAGGAAACTGGTTCCCAACACTACTTACACACATTTGGGTCCCTCGCGTCGCTGCTAATCCAGTTGACATTTCGCAAGGGAGCACGCTAAAGCGCCGTATAGTGCCGACTAATTAGTCACCTAGTCGCCGTTAGCATTCCACACGCTTGAATATTCGCTTTGAGGAAGCGCAGTTAACGAAACCGTTCAATCATGAAGACAGATGTATGTACGTATACGTAGGCTAAATAAAGTTCTTGTACCCAAAGTATTTTCTTATAGGCTGCTTAATATTTAACTTGGTATACGTACGTCAGTACGTACTGATAGCGACGGGACAGCGGCAATACTACTACTGCTCGCTCTGCGTCGTTTGGTCAACCGACGTACAGACGTACTTAAATGTGGCCACCAGAATGCACGACAATTGTGTCCCCCTTGTTTATGTTGCACTGTACCTTCACTTCACCGTACGTGGTCTACCTGGTTAGTAACTTGTGGATTTTTTTTACAAATATAGCCCCCTGTCAAATCGCATTGTCCAAGAATGATGGGATCTGTCCAATGCAGCAATCGAGGTCACAATTGGAAATGGTCTGGAGGCATCTTTCCAGTCTTCTTCCTGGCTAAATGGGGTCACTCGGAAATCCGCCGTGTCACTGAACTTTCAAAGTGTCCAAGCGCAAGAAGAGATGTGTACATGATGTTCTTCCCAACCTAGCCTGGGATCACACCGCGCAGTTCGTCAACTTTTCGGAGCTCTTGCAGAAAATTACTCTGGATCCGAACATCAACGACTCTATCTCTTGATCCCTATCTATAAGCGGCTCTTGCACGGCGGGCTCTGCATACATGGCTCAGTTTTTGGTCTCCGCGCCATGCTCGTTCGAGGGATGTCTGGAAAACTTGGGCGCTACCAAAGTGTCGCTTCTTCACTTGTTGGCCGTTCAGAACTTCGGATCACCTTGCCATCAGGGGTTGGCCCCATAACCCTCTGTGCATGCTCTGACATTGCCAACCAGAGACAGCTAGGCACATTCTGTTCGATTGTCGATTCTCTAAACTCATTTGGCAGGCGGCTGCCAACTGTCTCTCTTGCCCGAACCTACTACAAAGACTTGGCCCAAGACATTCAACAGTCATACAATACTGCCATGCGCTTGCAAAGAAAACCTCGGCCCATCCTAAGGGCTTAAGAACGGCTATTATTCTCCTCACCTGGGAAAATTAGAATGAGCGAAACGCACGGGTGTTTAATATCAAATTCACCGCTCCTCTGAGAGTAAGGAATGGATCCTGGCAACAGCCGCGTAAGAAAATATTACTCCCTCCGATTCATATTAGTGGGCATAGTTTTGTCTAAATTCATATGTATCTAGTTAACTATTTAGACTAGATACATGTGTATCTAGACAAAGTTGTGCCCACTAATATAGATCGGAGGTAGTAATAAAAGGTGAATCCGCGGATAATGCATCAGATGCTTTCCCCGGTCGGGCAACCTTGGCATTAGGTGCCAGGCCGCATCCAAACGACATACAAGTTCAGGGACGGCTTAAGCAAAGCATTTCTAGATCAGCAGATGTAGCCTCCTTTGTTTTCCAGGTGAGAATAGTACAGTAGCTAGGTACCGCATGAGTGACTGACCAGTACAATTCCGGGCGCTGTACCACCCACCACGGCTCCATCATACCGTAGCAGCAGGAGACAGTACTACGAGCTTGAGATGTTGAGGGGGTTGGGTTCCGACACAAGGGGCGCAGGCCGGGTCAGGAGCAAGGATCGATGAACCTGGCCGGCCGGAATCCGCGCGCACGCGATGTTGAGTCGATCATTCATACAGCCGGCCACGCTACTACTGATGTCGCCGTGGCTCCACCGAGAGCTACGGGTAACTAACCCCGTTACCTCAGCAACAACTGAAAACTGCCACTAATAATACAGTACATACGGTTGCCATCTCGTTGGAATCGTGACGCACAGGGTGAGGGATTCTCTTCAGAGATTATCCATCCGAATCGCCGAGCGATGACTTCCTTCCCCAGCCTATCGTCTGTCGATGATCTGCAATACGGAGTATATATATAAGCTGACGTCTTGTGAGTCGATGGGTCCAGCAAGCAGGAACCCACAACTTGTTGTTTGAAAAGAGAGAGGGGCTTCCCCTTCCTTGTCAGTCCGTCTATGGTTACGGCCCCGCGCTTGCGTGCGTGCGGCGTGAACCGTCTTGCTTGCGTCCCCCGCCGGAAAGAAAGCTTAGCTTATCCGCACTTATCTTAATTACTCAAGGTCAGCCACACGTTTTCCGGCGGCGCACTCTTGCTTGCTGCCCCATTCGATCTCACTAGAGCCTACACGATGTGAGATGGTTCTCGTGGGACTCAGCATCTTCCTCGTTATCTGAATATAAGGAATTCTCCCAAGGGCAGAATGGAAGTTTGGGGCTAATGATTGTGGGGCGGGGAGTGGAGGGGTGGTGGGAGGCACGCGGCTCACCCAAAGGAATACTCCATGATGGATTGTCATCCTACATGGCTAACACAGGGCCTGCTAATAAAAACCCCAAGCATGGGTGACGGCCGGACCACCATGATGCGATGCAAAGCAAAGCAAAGCAAAGCAAAGCGGCACCACTTCCATTCCACCATGTGGAGTTCCTAGGCCGCACACGCAGCTACTCCGTACGTACTAGAGTACTGTAGCTCTCAACGTTTATTGTTGCCGCACAAGGATACGTAGGACACGGGTCCAAAAGCAGCGACGTCACATATCGATCGAGAGGAGAAGGTTCTAGCCAGGTCCACATGTAGATATCATGCTGAAACAGACATGTGCCATTAGAGAGGGTGAACCTAGCTTACAGATTCTCCGTCGTGTCTTCAGTTAACCTTGATGGATGCATCGGCATCGCTGTCGTGGGGGTACCGGCCGGAGTCGCCGTTGCCTGCAGTGGTGGCGCTTATGGCACGGTCGCAGGGACCGTGCGTGAATGATGGCGGCTGCTGTCTGCGGCTCCGGCAGGGTGCTGCTGTGGTCACCGGGAAATTGGTGGAACCCGGGACATATGCCCGTGTCTCTGTCTTGCTATCCACGGTTTTGTCAAGAGAACTTAGCGCCAAATCTCTTTGCCGTTTCAGCGGTTGGCTGTGGTTTCTGCAGTACGTAGCTACTGACTGCGTAGATGGGGCATGGATACAAAATTGGCAAGCTGAGCCTACGAACCAACACATTGAATGTACAACGTGCCTTTTAGCAACATATTCAGTACGTAACTGGAAAGTTATTGCAGTTGCTACTGTGGGCAAAGGAGGAAATGGCAAACTCTGCCAGTCGAACGAACTTTCAGCGAACATTACAGACTTGAAAAAACTCAGGTGAGAAGAGAAAGAGAATGGGGAAAAACAGAGCACTTGTGTCTGTGTGTCCAGGCCCGAGCCACAAACATATCAAGACTCCTTCAGGCCCATAAAATATGCGATCCTCATCATCTATGGGCAATGGCCTTCCACTGATCCACCAGATCATCTTCCTGGGCTTTTCCCAGTTGATCAAACTCACAATTGGAGAACAAGGCCTCTTTGTTGGAGCTCCTACTCCTACGGTACGGTACTACGCCAAATCCTTCCCGAGTCAGTTCAGCACGCCTAAGTAGATAATACAAAGGTTTATTAACAGACTTAAACGTCAATGGGGATGTAGCTCAAATGGTAGAGCGCTCGCTTTGCATGCGAGAGGCACGGGGTTCGATCCCCCGCATCTCCAGTTTTCTGTTTTTGCGTAATCGTCTCCGGTAACCACTGGTGTCAGTATTATAACAAGACTAGAAGGGGGGCTTCATCTCGGATTTGTCAAGTGCTGCTAAATTCCGTCCTTCACTCAACAGTGGCTGTTTCAGTCTCCAGGATATCGTGCAAGTATAGAAGCTAACGACTCGCATTTTTTTCAAAACTCCGAAGTGGGACATATGATAATCGGGTGTTAGCGCAACTATTTGAAAAATGTAGCTTCCTCGAAATAGTGCCTCCCCTACCATACCGAGAAGTCATATATACAGTGGTCGGAGCATAAAACTTCATAAGGCTGAGATAGGTTTAGCTTAAGCGCCCAATGGCCAATTAATCATGGATCGGCTACATGTTAACACGGCTAATTCGTGGAGCACTGGAGCTAGCTAGCTTTCTCCAACAAGAAGGTAGGTCTAAGAACAAGCATGGATGCTCACTGCTCCTTGAACACCTGCTATTTGTGCAGTTTCATTCCCACCAGGTATCGATTCATGGTACTTAAACCGTGCCATCTCTCGCTCGATCGATAGGCCCCAAGATGCCGGCCTCAGTAGCCCGTACCTCCCCTTCACTCAATCACAATGTCACTATATTAATTATTCCACACAAACATTTTGGTTGTCCCGTTGCACATTAGTTCTACTATGTATTTATGACAAATGATTACATTTTGAGCGTCAAAGTTACAAGCAAGTTATTTAATCTCGGAGAGCACTAAACACATACTGTTCGGTTGAGAGCGAACTAGATATGCCACATTTCAATGCCTTATCATTCATACACAACTCATAGAACTCCAACTTTCTATTTATTTCACTTAACTAACCTATGTTAGTATATTTGTTAACACTAATGATACCTACAGTTATTCACATATTTGACTACGAAATGAACTAGAAATTGCACAATTCAAGGACATATCATTCTTACACCATTCATATATTCTATTTGTATTCTCTTTAAATAAATATAAACTCCAGAAATCTCCATTAATATATTTTCTAACAGTAATGATGCATAGAGATCTTCCCTGGGATTTTATGAACACTTAGCTTGATACATAAAAATACACTATACATCCTCTAAGTAGGACGAGTTAATTCACATCTAAGGTTTGTAATTCAATATATATTTCCTTGAACATTCTCAAGAAAATTTGAAGAGAAAACCAAGATAACTTGAACTAAACATTGCGCTTCAAAAAATTGGTGTAGTGAATTTTCAATGTTGACATTATTTAACAATAGTTTGTGTTTAATTTTACAATATAATATATATTTAAGATTTTGTGCAACTAATGAATTAAATAAATAAGGTTAGTATAAATGAATAAATCGGAAATTACGGAAATTAGATGAGTTCTTCAAAGTGACAAGATTCCACAAACTCATGGTTTTTATATTGGTACATATGTAGATGTAATTGATTTTCTTTGCGTTTGAAGCGGTGTCGACATTGCAATATCAGGGCGGTGTGTGATGGAATAAGTTGTTTTGTGTGTAAAATTTAAGTAGAGTTTTGGTTCGGCATACCCTTTGTTTCAAACATATTATTTGCGGGTTCACTTTTTTTATACTAAGCGAGCACAAAATTCTAACTGAGATTCTATGTTGGGCCCATCCATCTGTGTTTCAAACTATTTTCTTTCATTGTTCGTGCTCTCTTCAAAATCCTACGAACCATAGAGACAATTAGACTATTTTTGGCGCACGCTAATTTTATACGTTTATGTTTTCATTTTTACATGGGTTGTAGTTATTTTAGTATACTGCTCTGCAATCATGAGTTGGGTTGAATCAAACATCACTATATTTCCATTTAAAATGAATTAAAATGAAAACTAAATCAACATAATCTATCAAAAAATTATAGTATTCTAATTGATAACAGTACCATATATACTAAAAAATGGTATAGATTTCTTCTTAATCCTGTCAGATAATCCATTACGAGGAATTGATAATTCTGAAGAAGTCAACAGCGACACCAATATGGTTTTGAAAAGGAAACCTCTATAACCTAGATCTTGTCACGTACTCCCCTATCTCCCTGTCCCTCTCTCTCCCCCATGGCTTCCGCCGAAATCCCCACCGCCGACCCCAACGCCGACACCGCCGACCCCAACGCCGAGCCCACCGCCGACACCGCCAACCCCAACCCCGCCCGCTCGCCGTCGCCTCCGCTCCCTCCGCGCAAGCGCCGCCTCTCCCTCTCTCCATCCCCAGCCCCTTCCCCAGGCGTTCCTCGTCTCGCTCCCGTTCCCCTCGCGGCCGCCGAACCCGGAGTCGTAGCCGGAGCCGCAGCCGCGAGCGCAGCCGCAGTCGCAGTCGGAGCCATAGCCCGCGCCAACCCGACGGCAAGCGGCGGCGGCAAAACGACCTGACCGTCGAGGCGTGCCGCGACTACCTGCGCGACAGGTGCACCCGCTCCGACCTCGAGTGCAAGTATGCGCACCCGCACCAGTCCATCTCCGTCGACGGGTAAAAATCGCATCCTCTGCCAACGCCACATCCGCGTTAGCTGCGTGTTGTTCTTATTTTGGTTTTGTTGATTCGGTGATTCGGCCAGGGACAACAAGGTGACGGCATGCGCTGATTCGCTGAGGAACAACTGCTTCCGGGGCAGAACCTGCCGCTACTACCACCCGCCTCCTCATATCCAGGAGTATGAGCCGATACCCTCTTCCTCCTTTGTTCGATTCAACTTGCTTGATTTCCTCCGCGTGCTTCGGCCGTGGAAATCTGCTTCGATGTTAAAGATGTGGGTTGTTGCATTTTTTTTTTTACGCTAGTGTGAATTTCGAAGTATGTATGTTTGAAAAATCTAGTTGGGTTTCTAAAGCATTAGCAGCAGTATCGTCACATGACATTGTGCATCTAGAGTATCAAATTGCTTGCTTGACATTGTGTTTTATAATATTGGGCTTACATCTGATACAAATTGCTGAGAGCCCTTTCATGTGAGTTAGTTCTACATTAGTTCTAAAATTTCAATCGTCGAGCCCTTTTTTACACTAAGCGAGCGCAAAATTTTAACTGAGATTCTATGTCGGGCTAGTCCATCTGTGTTTCAAACTATTTCTTTTATTGTCGTGCTCTCTTCAAAATCCTACAAACCATAGAGACATTTAGAATATTTTTGGTACACACTAAATTTACAAGTTCATGTTTTCATTTTTACAAGGGTCGTAGTTCTTTTAGTATACTGCTCTGCAATCATGAGGTGGGTTGAATTCAAACACTACTACAGTTCCATTTAAAATGAGTTAAAACAAAAACTAAATCAGCATATTCGATAAAAAATTCTTGGAAAACTCTTAATCCTGTCAGATTACTATAGTTTCAAACATTACTATAGTTTCCATTGATAACAGCACCATATACGAAGAAAAAGGTATAGATTGCTTCTTAATCCTGTCAGATTATACATTACGAGGAATTGATTATTTTGAAGGGAGTCAACAGTGACACCAATATGGTTTTGAAAAGGAAAACTCTAAAACCTAGATCTTGTCACGTACTCCCCCTATCTCCCTGTTCCTCTCTCTCCCCCATGGCTTCCGGCAAAATCCCCACTGCCGACCCAACACCGACACTGTCGACCTCAACCCCAACCCCGCCGGCTCGCTGCTCCCTCCGCGCAAGCGCCGCCTCTCCCTCTCTCCATCCCCAGCCCCTTCCCCCAGGCGTTCCTCGTCTCGCTCTCGTTCCCCTCGTGGTCGCCGAACCCGGAGTCGTAGCTGGAGCCGCAGCCGCGGTCCCAGCCGCAGTCGTAGTCGCAGTCGGAGCCATAGCCCGCGCCAACCCGACGGCAAGCGGCGGCGGCAAAACGACCTGACTGTCGATGCATGCCGCTACTACCTGCGCGACAGGTGCACCCGCTCCGACCTCGAGTGCAAGCATGCGCACCCGCACCAGTCCATCTCCGTCGACGGGTAAAAGCGCGAGATATCGCATTCTCTTCCAATGCCACATCTGCGCGCGCGCCTGTGTTAGCTGCGTGTTGTTCTGATTTTGGTTTGATTGATTCGGTGATGCGGCCAGGGACAACAAGGTGACGACATGCGCGGATTCACTGAGGAACAACTGCTTCCGGGGCAGAACCTGCCGCTACTACCACCCGCCTCCTCATATCCAGGAGTATGAGATGATACCAAGGTTCAAAAAAGCGGTAAGCGGTAAGCGAGCGGTGAGGCTCCGATCAGAGGAACTACTGCTTAAGCGAGCTTAAGCGTTTTGTTCAGAACCGTACGGACAGAAAAATAAAAGCACTTCTAGGCATATATAAGCCTAATATATAAGAACTTCTAGCGAATCTAGGCTATATCTCCAAGGAAGAATGAGGAATAATACCTTTATTTTCCTCATTTGCTCCCTTTTCGAGTTCTGTGGAGGAAGCACGAGTTCTGTAGGAATACCTGATGCGTGGCGGCTAGCGATGCCCTCGATCTGGACGTGGAGGGACAAGGGGAACGAGCTGGTTGGAGGAAGGGGTCGTGGTGCAGGTGCCTTTGAGGAAGAACTAGAGGGCAGCGCGAGAGGAGTTTGAACCGCGGAGCGGGAGAAGCTTGAACGGCGGCGGGAGGGAGAGCTCCAATGGCGACGTGAGGGAGAGCTTGCCTCTCTATTCTGAGTGAAATTGGCCGATTGGTGGATTCCTAACCCTAAACCTCTCTCCTTTGCTGTTTCCCTCCTTTTCCCCTTCCAATTTTTCATCTCCCGCCGCCGGCTGCCATCGATGTTGAGCTCTCAGCTGCCGCCTTTCTCCGCTTCCGCGCCGCTCCAGGAAAAGGAAGCGTACGTGATGAAGAAAGCGGCCCGCTTTTTACCGCTAAATGCTTAATGGGCCGCGCAGGCCCAAAGCGAAGCGTTATCCTACTGATGCGCTCGCTTTTGCGCTTAAGCGTACGGTCAGAACCGCTTTTTTGAACGTTGGATGATACCACCCTCTTCCATTGTTCGATTCAATTTGCTTGATTTGCTCCGCGTGCTCCGGCCGTGGAAATCTGGCAATCTGTTTCGATGTTAAGATGTAGGCTGTTGCGTGTTTTTTATGCTAGTTCGAACTTCGAAGTATGTATGTTTCAAAAATCCTTGTTGTAGTTGGGTTTCTAAAGCATTAGCAGCAGTATCGTCACATGACATTGTGCATCTAGAGGATCAAATTGCTTGCTTGACATTGTGTTTTGTAATATTGGGCTTACATCTGATACAAATTGCTGAGAGCCCTTTCATGTGAGTTAGTTCTAAAATTTCAGTCGTGCAGTTCGGGCTTGTGCATACATGTGTAATTTATACACAGCCTGGACGGCTTTATACATCTGATGGGTGTACCTACACCTGTTGCTCAGTTTCTCATTCCTGCTTTGTTTGGTCGATCCTATATAGGTCGTTGCTGAGATCAATTGGTGTCGACGTCCCACATGTGAAGACAGTAAGTTGTTTCTCACTGACCTTCAATGTTTTCCCATACATTTATTAGCGAGCGGTTCAGGTTTTATCAGTATTTGTTGTGAACTGATCATTAAGAGTTCTTAGCGTGGTTAAATGATAAACAGAAGTTAGATGTTAGCTTTTTATGTTTTACGTGGTGCGACATTAAGGGACAAAGGTAAAATGTCTTCTGTTAGACAGATGGAAGAGAAATCAACAATTTCTTAGTTGTCTTATCCAAACATGTGCAATGGTCCACTTCACAAGCTGTGCTGACGTGTTGATCTTACGATATGATCTGTCTACGTTTATAATTTGGTACTGGCCAACTGAAGCATACTTCTTTTAAATATTTATCAGGTGTGCAGAGATTTTGCACGTGGGCGATGTTCAAGATCAGCAACTGAATGCCGCTTCTTGCACCATTCATCTGTTCAAGAGAGTGCAATTGTAATGTTTCTGTCTCCCGTTAGAGATTGTATTACTACCTTGCCTATTACAAAGTAACACACACACACACAACTGTCCACATGTCAAATGTTTTTTCCTTCGAATTTTGAATACCTGGATACCCCTTTCCGTACTGTAGTCTGAAAAAGAAACAACATATTTTCCCCAGTTAGCATTTCATATGGTTTGAATGCAGTGTGCTGATTTATTACTTTTCCTTTTACAAGGTTGCCAAGATTTCTTGCGTGGGAGGTGTGACCGCATATCATGCAGGTACACTCATGTAATATCACAACCAATGGTACCCCCACCAATGAGGGAATTTCCCATGCCACCAATGAGGGAATTTCCCATGCAGATGCAATACCCTGAGATGGTAACGTCTTTCTGTCAAAGATATAACCTTTACATAATACCCTGTTGCTTGTTGGGAAGAAAGTACCCTCTCGTTTTCTCTCCCATGAAGAAATTATTTTTGAATATATTATGTATCTGTTAGTCAGTCAGCAAGTCCTTTGTTCTCATTCATCTCAAGTAAGAAATGAGTTCGTAAATATATAACTGCATAAGTTTTTGATGTTACCAGATGTATTTCGTGCTTTATAAGGTGATCATGGATAGTATAATTCTAAATTTTTTATCCTCAAGGTTTACATGCCACCACCACCACCGCCACTTGGATTACCTATGATGGGTCCTCCTGTCTCGCCTCCTAGAACTTTTGCTGGTAAATAACAAATGGCAGCCCTCCACCCAATCTTTATACCACAATCAGTATTGATTTTCAGTATTAATTTAAAGGAGCTCTAGTTTTCCTCTCTGGAAATGTAGTCTTGACTCCTGAGTCTGTTCCATATATTGACCATGAATGATTACATATTAACATGCCTTCTGTACTTTTGTTACGGTGTTACCCTATTTGGGCATGGAAACTGAGCTTTTGATATTTCTCTTGAAAACATCAAAACACACAGGTAATAGGAACACGGGGCAAATTTGCAGGACTTCTTGAAAAATATGTGCAATAGAGAATCATGCAGATTTGTACATCCTGATTCACAAACTGAGGTTTGTATGTCTTTTCAACAATTTATGCTACTCAATGAGCTACTAACTAGCCAGTCCATTTTGCTGCATCTTTTCTACTAGGTGGCACTTGACAATGTTGAGGTTTGTCGTGATTTTAAACGGGGAGAATGCACTCGACCTGCCTGCCGCTTTTACCACCCATCCTCAAGCTGAAGTCTTGTTAGATAAAAGTAAAGTTACCTATATCCAATGATAATTTTTTCTTTTCCAAATCCGGAATTAGAGTAGTCTAATACATGGCCGCTGATTACACACAAGAGGCCGTACACCCCTTAGAAATCCTTACCACAAGTTAACCTTAACCTTAATTCTTTCTGGACATTTTGTTTTGTCCATTAAAAATAGCTGTAGATTTTTTTAAAGATTGCCAAAATTGGTATATCAAATATTTGATTGAGTAATCTAACATGTACGAGAGAGTCGCCATTGGCTACATTTATGTGTATAAAAATTTGGTGTGGCCATGGTAGAAATGTTTTGTTCTAAAAATTCAATTTTGTCCATCAGATGCTCTCATGTCATTTTAGCTACTCCCTCCGTTCCGAATTAGATTACATATATGTTTGTCTACATACGGATGCATCTACACACTAAAATAGGTCTAAATACATCCGTATATGGACAAACTTGAGTCATCTAATTCGGAACGGAGGGAGTATAAGCTATCATGTGCTCTTCTAAAGTTGCACCACGAGATCATTTCTGTTGTCTTAGAGCCATTGAGTTCTATATAACAATGAGGACCTGTTATATAGGTCCGGTGTTTTGGAGAATCATGTTAGTTTGTGGGATTGGGACTGCAGGTTTTGATATATCCGAGGAAATGATGAATGTAGTAGGCTGATATATCTGAGGAATGACCTGTCTATGTTCTGTTAGTGCATTTTCCCCTCTGTCCAATTATGGTCAGATTTTTTTAAGTGGTATTTTAGTGGCCTTGTAATCTAAAGGGAAAAAATATATTATACCATGTATTATTCTTTGCAGCCTCATTGCAATGTGTTCTAACAGCTTTAAAATGTATGATTTGATAAGTCATGCCTAATTCAGTGTGTTCTAGTGTAAGGTCTGGTGGATGTAGACTGCTACATAAAACTGTGTCGGCTAATCACTGACGTCTTACGTGCCGATTACACCCCTACACAACTCGAATGCATAGAGTTCTCATTTATTTTGTTTTTAGATCTGATTTACACTGCTATTTGCTCTCTTTAACAAGTGGGTACTGCTTGTTTCCTCAGTCTTGAGTGCCCTGCGCTGCCGCCGCCGCCGCTGCTAATCCTGCTACCGCTGTCAAAGAGTTGCTGCGCTGGCTGTTGTGCTGCTAAGGTGCCGTAGAGTATGAGAACCTCATAAGTGCTGTGCCTGGAAGAAACACTTACTATCATCATGTGATGTTCAGATGGTTTGCTTGAGCTTGACTCTCAGCTTCGGATTAGTCCACTTTACGGTGGGATTTGCATGTGTGGTTTTGTACTTGCCGTTAAAGATGTTTTAGAATTTTAGTTACCAGCTGCTTTGGTGTTTGCGTCACCGAATTTTGCTTACGATCACTTGTACTCTACAGCTTTTTGGTTCTGGTTCAAAGTTTGAACTGTTAGTGGATATTCTCGGTTCCAAAATAGAGCCGGAAGATATTCAACTGGTACCAACTATGTATGCAGTAAATTGGCACGGGAATGCAAATGGAGCAGAGGGACGTTACTCACCATAGAACTAAGCTGTCCTACTGTGGCCGCTGCTTCCAGGAGATATGCACGAAATCGACATTAATTTTGAATATTATTTCCTGCAATTGTATGGCTTTTTTCGAATATATTTCTGATCGTAGCCAATTATTGTGCATTTGACTGCGTTTGCCATGTGTGGCATGCCTAGTCTGCGTGTCAGCCACGTGGAACTCGTACAGACGTGGGTGCATCATGTCACAACTATTGTGAGGACTAGTCTGACCCGATAAATTGTCCCGTTTGCTTAGCTTGTCTCACCTTCTTATTGGTACAGTTTCTGATATTATATAATTTGCGCATTGCCTAGATCTGTTTAACATTGCGCTCAGGCATCGACATCACGATTATAAATAAAGTGTCCGTATAAAACGATTATAAATAAGGGCAGGAGTTGAAAACTGGCCGAGCCTAAACTTATCGCTATTCAGCGTTCACAGATACAAATAAGCAGACCAGTGGTCATACTTTTACCGCGTACGATGAGAGTTACTTTACGTTTTCTGTAGGTTTGCGTAAACAATGGAGGGTTCAGACTTCAGAGTTGAAACACCCCCCCAATAGGAGAGGATTGAGTGTATCTCCTTGGTATTTATTAGCTGTGTGATAGCCTTGAGCTCTGCCACGGCCTGGAGGTGTTTGACTTGGACTGTCCCTCCCTTCCACCCTCTGAACTCTGAAGTCTCTCAACAAGAGCAAGAAGTAGGAGGCTGACCGTGGCTCTCGCTGTTAGTTCGGGCCAGGAGGACTCAGGATCTAAGGGGCTTTCATGGTGGAGAGGGAGAGGGATGAGGGAGAAGCAATGGCCGTGAACGGGCCACGGCACGGAGGAGGAGGAACAGAAGACGCAGCAGCCGTAGAGGCAGTGGCAGCAGCAGGAGAGAAGGGAGAGGAGAGAGGGATGCAAGAGAAAAAGACGGCGAGGAGGAGCTGAAGGAGGACGAAGAGGAAGAGGTCAAGAAGAAGAAGGATGAGGATGAGGCGGAGCTGGAGCTGGAGCTGGAGCTGGAGGAGTGGTCCGTGATAAGGCTGGCGATCGCCGAGCTCTCCCCGATCGGCCACCGCGGCGTCAAGCTGACCTCGTCGCCTCCCACGCTGCCCTTCCTCAGAAGCCTCTCCCACCTCCTCCTCCAGGTCCTCGGTGAGTAAACAAACTCGTCGGAGAGCAGTACTTGCTTCCCCCATCACTTATCCGGCTAGCTCTTGGTTGAAAGCTTCTGTCCATTTTGATTTTCTTGGTGGTTCATTTTGATTTTCTTGGTGGTTCATTCCAAAAAGGGTAAATCATCTTGCTGTGCTTGGATCGATTGGCAACTTTGCTGTTCTTGGCTTCTTGCTCTTCCATGTCTCTGGAGATTTTATCGGAAAAAAATGTCTCTGGAGATGTGGTCCTTGCTGTTGTTTGCCCTGTTGCTGATACAAGCTTCCACGGGCTTGCAGATAAGATTGGTCCGACAATGGCAGTGCTGCGGCTCGACGTCCAACGGAACATCGAGGTAAAGCATAAACAACTCTTCCCCCTCTCGCCTCTCGGGGTTTAACTGCGTGCCGTCACTCGGTCACTCCACCTGATCCAGTTAAACAAAACTTATATCATCAGCTAATCGAGGTCTTTGCTACTGAACCAGTAGGCAGAGAGTCTCGATCACACTCCTACCTGAGACCAAAAAATCCAAAAGAAAATGACGATTTCAAGTCGAGTCCAAATCGCATCAAACAAGAATTCACATCTGAAAACTATCGGGCGTGTGTATGTGGCCCATCCACGTAGCCTGTTGTTATCTCGTCCCGTGCCGGCCACACGGCTTGGCGCCAAAAGTGACGGGCCCTTTGAGCCGCCTAGGTTTATCCCATGGCTTTAGCTATCATATCATTATTGCTTTTTTCTTCCCCGGTTCATTTTCGTCTACCATTGCACGGTTAAAAATCAATTCCATATCTGAAAACTCATGCTTTTGCAAGGGTGACGCTCACCGATGGCGATAGGGGTTCCCTTTACGTGTGCCGCACACAGGCCGGCGGCCAGCCTCTAACTGCTCCGGTCACATCCGTCCTTAAGGCGTTTCTAGACGCTAACCTTCTTGTCCGTTTCTTGTTGATGTTTTTTTTCTACGTAATCCGACGATAGGATAGAGATGATTTTTTTTCTAAAGGCGGTGATGGGGATGGCAGGTGGGCAGCAATTTGTCTTGCTATGAATATTTGGATGGCAGGGCCACTTAGGGAGGGTTCCTGTAATTGGTGACAACAGGAAGTGACTGGAGGCTGGCTAGTAGTGAAGAAATGGCTTTGGTATTGGACTGAGAAAACAATTAGACAATAGTAGTGTTGGTTTTTTTTTTCTGTAATATTATTACCACAAGGTTGCACGGCAGTAGTGGTGCAAATAGATGGCGTGACTCGATTCAGAACTTCATCATCTATAGTTTTTCATTTTAACAATGTTTTTGACAAGGTATTATATATTCTTGTATGCAGCTCTCTGTATGATCTATTTTCTTCTGAACGACTGAACCCTATTGCAGAGGCTGCAGGCGTTATACTTGCTGGACCCATCTAAATACTCTACTCTGACCGCGATGGTGGAGAAAGAGGCCGACGAGGGCACCACAAGGAAGGCCGATAGCTGTGCAAGGGCTATTCTATGGCTCACTAGGTAAACAAACAGATATAATAAACGATTACATTACTGTATGATGATGATCTGTCAGTAGACTACTCATTTAATACACTATTTTTTCTCATGTATTCATCTTATTCTGTAATATCACCAGATCCATGGATTTCACTATTGCGCTGTTACAGAGACTGGAAGAGAAGGAGGAGGAGGGTTCTGATCAGCAGAGCCTTGCACAGCTTGTAGAAGCTGCTTACAAGGTGTCTCTGAAGCAATGGCATGGCTGGATTTCTTCAGCAGCATGCAAGGTCAGGAATCGCTCAATATTTTCGACCAATTTTTTTCTTGGGCAAAGACCAACAAGGTTGACATACATAATTTTTACTGTTTTGCCAAAAAAGATGCAATGAAGCTCATCCCTGAGAGGAAGATCTTTGTCGGCTGGCTTGTCGGGAAGGACCCAAATTGCGGTGTTCTGAAGGTCGAGATTGAGAGACTCGTCCAGCTGCTCCAGCCCTTTCTTGTCGACATCCACGACATGCTGGTCAGCATCACTTCTGTATTTCCATCCCTGATATTTTTTCTGAATGTTGTGAGGGCTTGAGTATTCTTTGTTGGTGAAATTATCATATTATAGTATTATACCATGATTTGTATTAATCTCTGATGGTTCACAGGCCAAGTTCAGACTGGACAGGCTGAAGTCGACCTGAGGGTAAAGCTAAGATGGTCTGAGTTTCCAGTTTCCCCCATGCTGTGAATACTACCTTGGTTTATCTGTGTACATATTTTCATTTTTGTTTCTGGTATACCCGGGTTCTGTGTATAGGTCTTCTTGTAAGGTAGGTTTATCCGACGATCAGGATAGAGATGATTTTTTTTCTAAAGGCGGTGATGGGGATGGCAGGTGGGCAGCAATTTGTCTTGCTATGAATATTTGGATGGCAGGGCTACTTAGGGAGGGTTCCTGTAATTGGTGACAACAGGAAGTGACTGGAGGCGACATATAAGAAAACCGTCCTCGCCCCGTGTCCCTTGCTACAGGAAGGAAAGGCGACTCGAGGGCGACTCGAAGGTTCCAGGTCTCGCCGGCGTCCCCGCCGCTCCCCTCCACCTCCGGTCGCCGTTCTGGCACCGGGAGGTGGGGGGGAGCTCCGGCGTCCGTCCGTGCGTGTAGATAGTCCCTTATATAGGTGTGCGTTCCTCCTGGCGTCGTCGAGGACGGCGGCGATGGCGCTGGAGTTCGAGGTGTGGTCCTTCCCCTCCTGTCCCCGTTCCGGCGTCGTCTTCGATGCTGGGGAGGCCGTGAAGGTTCTGCGTCGGCCGTCTTCTTCCTTCTCTGCATCTCCGGCCGGCCGTGGTGGCGGGGAGAGCTGCGGGTGGGTGTGGGCGTGCCGCTTTTGGTTGTGGTGGTGCAGGTGGTCGTCTTCTTCGTGGATCTGCTCCGGCCGGCCGTGGTGGCGAGGGGAGCGTTCGTGCGGAGGTGGGTGCTGGTGGTGGTGGTCCTTGGCGCTGTGGCGACGGCTGGATGTGTGGCGGCAGCGGGAAGTCGGCGTTTTGGCCGTGCTCCTTCAGCGAGGTATGATTCTGTTGCTTGCGGCGGATGGCGTTTGCGGCCTTCTACAAGGTGGGGGCGTCTTCTTCTCGACGGACGGCGGTACGGCGTCGCCGGCAGCGGTGAGGAATTTGGGGTGAGACGGTGGTGGATCTGATTGTGGTTTCTTCAGGCAGCACGGGGTGCTCTGTGCAAGTTTCGGGGTCCTTTCTGTAATTTTGTTTTCTTTTTGGACCTGTATGTAATTTGTACGGTGCTTCCTGTTTTATGCATCAGATCCTTTCAAAAAAAAAAAAAAAAAAGGAAGTGACTGGAGGCTGGCTAGTAGTGAAGAAATGGCTTTGGTATTGGACTGAGAAAACAATTAGACAATAGTAGTGTTGGTTTTTTTTTCTGTAATATTATTACCACAAGGTTGCACGGCAGTAGTGGTGCAAATAGATGGCGTGACTCGATTCAGAACTTCATCATCTATAGTTTTTCATTTTAACAATGTTTTTGACAAGGTATTTGTGGAGGTTATGCCAAACGGGTATACCTGCCACGGTGGATAAAACCTGGCCCACCAAGGAGGCCCATCAGATAAAGCCGGAGGGCTTAATGGAGAAGGCCTCATGGGCTTAGGCGCAAGGATAAGCTCTGGGCTGGCTTAGTGAAGTCCAAGACGAAGGCCTGGCTGCGTTCGCCTTAGGGAGCAAGTTAGGGTTTGTTACCGTGTTAGTCTAGGACTCGTGATCTAGGTCGGTTAAGGCTTTCCTTGTAGGGGAAGGCTTGGCGCCTTTATAAGCCAGCCTTCCAGCAGCCTTAGGGCACGCATACAATCTCATTGTAACCTGTACACATATTCTCCTTGAGTGAATTATAGCAGCACGTAGGATCTCGCCACCGTCGTGAGATCCGAAGCTGGGTAAGATCGTGTGTGCAATCCCGTCACTGGAACCCTCTACGTTCTTCCCCACCTCCTCTACGGTACGTATGAATCCATATAGTAGTTCCGCGTTACCAATACCTCGACAGTTGGCGCCCACCGTGGGGCCCAAGGCGTCGGGAGTTTTGTTTCAGGCGGGAGCATTGGGCGAGATCGGCAAGACTATGGCGGTTGGTCGCGCCCGCATCATCAACAACTTTGGGTGCATCGAAGACGACGGGTCCTACGTCCCAGCAAACGACGCACTGGTGTCAAGCTTCGTCGTCCCCTTCGGCACCATCAACATCTTCATGGGTTTTACGGCTGAGGCGTATGGATTCCCCAGGGGATCCGCCGCCTTTTGGCCCACCCACCACCCCATCGATTATGCAATCGAGCAACAACACAGATCGGATCAGGCCTTTGTCTATCGCGATCTGAGTGACTCTGATACCCAAAGCGATTCTGACTCCAGCTCTTATGAGCTTATGGAGCCCGCCTCTCGCTTTGTCGGTGTCATTGACGCATCTGGCCCTAAGCCGGCCGAATCTGACCCTGAGTCAATATTACCTGCCTTACAGACAGGAGCAGACTCAGAAGCCGGATCTGATGGCACCGCTCCAATGGCGGAAGATTCAGATCTCGATGAGCATAAGGAGGAAGACTTTGCAGCACAGGTTGCCGCGCGAGGCTATGGCTCATCCGATCCAAACGAAGTCTTAATGACTTTCCCGGCACAGATAGCTAAGGATGGTGCGGCCGCGGCTAAGCCAGACGAGGCTGAAGTTTCCTCTAGCATCAAACACATTGGTGACAAGGCGGAAAAGCCAGAGGATGTGCTGGACCCTAAAAGGCCTCCCCCGGCTACGCCTATTGAAGAAGACCTGGAGCGGTCAAAGGAGGAACACATGCGCGCATTGGAGCTCTCAAAACACCTTTGGGACCAAATCCAACCGCGGTTGAACTTGAGGAAAGACGGAAAGCGCTCCTGGCTGAGACTGAAGTCAACATCAAGTATAAGTTGTCCCTCCTGAACAAGGAAAAAGAGTTAATCCTAGTTGGAAAGGCTCTAGAAGAGGAAGAGTACCAGCGTGAGCGCGATGTTGAGAAATTCCGCAAAATACGAAGTATACGTGACCCTCTTCTGCATCGGGATCTGCAGGGAAACTTCGAGAAGACTTCTGCCCAAAAGCCTCTAAAGCCTTGGCAGAAATACTCTTTCAGAGTTAACCCTGATGGAGTCATATTCTTCTCCACCCCGGCCAAAAACCTAGAGGCGGCCAGGGAAATCATGGGAGACGAAGCAGTCCCAATTGAAGAGCGCCACCATTATTCTAAAATGCTCATCGAAAAGGCGGTAGAGCAGCAGGCTAAGGCGGACTCAAACTCAAAACTGGCGGACGATACGCGTCTTTGCAAGACAGCCGTTGCCGGCGGTGGAGATCCAGAGGAACCAGCTGGTTCCAGTAGCCATGGCAATAAGGGTAAGGAACCCTAGGAAGGACAAAGTTCCTGACAACACAGGGATGAGTCAAAGACTGGGTCCAATCGCCATAGTGACAAAGGCAAGGACGACCACCGGCAAAAGGATAACACACGCCATAAGAAGAATGATCCGCCTCGCCGTGAAAGAGATCAAGACAAGGGGAAGGACGCACGGCGTGGGAGTGACCGGCTTAACATGCCACCTCCGCCCGCAGCACGGGCAAGAGACGAAGGAAATAGGGGCAACAGAGATCCGCCTCAAAGGCGATCTCGCTCCCGCTCCCCTCATCGCCAAAGCCGTCAGGAGGAGCCAAGGCGTAGCCAATCCAACAAAGGGCCAGCCAGGGAAAACACTCATATCTCAGACGCCCGCATCCGTCTCGATGAGATTAAAGCGGCCAAAGAGGAGTCTTACCTGGGCCCTGTGTGCTTTGGACCGGCGATTCGCAAGGTGCAACTCCCATCCTCGCTAGGCAATGTCAAGAAAATTGTGGACAAGTACAATGGCATTGACAAACCGGACATATGGCTGCCTGATTACATCCACGCCGTTGGTATTAATGACGGTGATTACAATGCAGCTGTACGTTTTCTTCCACTCATGTTGGAGGGAACGCCCGGTTGTGGATCGACACTTTGCCAGAAAAGAGTATCCACAATTGGCAAGACATGCAGAAAACATTCATGCAACACTTCTCATGCACATACAAACGTCCAAAGGCTTACTCAGATCTACTAAAGTGCGCTCAAGTGGAGGGGGAGTCAAGCAGAGCTTTCATAGCTCGATGGACAGAGACAAAGAATGCATGCGAAGACGTTTCTGAGATCCAGGCCATACATGCTTTTATGAACAGCCTGAAGAAAGGCAACATGATGAGATATATGTTGGCCAGCCAAAACATCAAACACCTCGGCGAGCTCTTAGACAGCGCGAACAATTACGCTGCAGCAGAAGACGACGCTCGAGCTGACGACGGCGATCTGCGCATGGACATAGCTGTTAACCCGGAAAAGCGAAACAACAATCAAAGCCGGAAAAAGAAGGAAGCCAACGATGCGCCAGGACCATCAAAGGAGGTAGCCTTTGCCAATAAGAAGGGTGGCCAGAGCGGGGCTAGCAGATGGCAGAAGAAGAGCGATGACAGTCAAGGGTCAAGACCCATTAAAATCACCTATGACGACATCAAAGATGAACCTTGTGCCCATCATAGCAAGCTTGGCAAATGCACCCATACCAACAGGCAGTGCCGCCTTAACGATGATATCAAGAAGGATCCGGACGCTGGCTTCAAGGCAAAACAGTTCAAGCGCAAGAACCGTAAAGACAAGAAAGAGCAGAAGGACAACGAGGAAAGTGCTTCGGAGCCGGAAGATCAGGAGCCAAAGCACAAGAGGAGCAACAAGTTTCCAAGGGTCGAAACAAGCCTTGTCACTTCCTTGCCACTCCTTCGGCCAAAAAGGAAAAGGCAGCCTGGAGGGAACTCAATGCCACTATGCCAGCGGTTCCCCAGTATCTCAACTGGTCCGAGCACCCCATTACATGGGACCGCAACGATCATCCTGATCATATTCCACAGAACCCAGGGAATTACGCGCTCGTTGTAAACCCAATTGTGCAGCAATGCAGGCTTTCTAAGGTGCTTATGGATGGAGGGAGTAGCATCAACATCCTCTATCTTGAAACCTTAAAGCGCATGCGCCTTTCTGAGACACAGCTAAAACATAGCACAGTCAAGTTTCACGGCATAGTGCCAGGCAGGCAGGCCAGTTCTATGGGAACAATCGTCTTAGACGTCACCTTCGGTGACGAAACAAACTATAGGACTGAGGAAGTTGCCTTTGAGGTGGTGGAATTCAAAAGTGCGTATCACGCAATCTTTGGCCGCCCAGCCTTTGCCAAATTCATGGCACGCCCGTGTTACATCTACAGCAAGCTCAAAATACCTGGACCAAACGGCGTCATCACGGTCAATGGCGACTTCAAGAAGGCGAAGGAATGCGAAGCAGGAAACGCCGTCTTAGCAGAAGCAGTCATCAGCAAGGAAGAGCTGGAGCAGTACAAGAAAGAAGTTAACACCAATGAAATGCCGGATGGTAAAAGCCTCCTTGCGCCTCGGATGTCACTTTCAAGGCCAGCTCAAACTCGAAGAAGATCGTGCTGGACAACGCTGATGCAAGCAAGACGACGAACATAGGCGCGGACCTCAGTGACGCATAGGAAGGCGCGCTCGTCAAGTTCCTCCGTGAGCAACGGGATATTTTTGCATGGTCACCATCAGACATGCCAGGAGTACCCCGGGAACTTGCCGAGCACAGCCTTAATGTCGCCAAAGGTGCCAAGCCAGTAAAACAAGGTCTTCGTCGCTTCGGTCCAGAGAAGAAGAAAGCAATAGGAAAAGAGGTAGCTCGGCTTAGTGCCGCTAATTTCATTAGAGAGGTTATCCACACAGATTGGCTAGCAAATCCTGTATTAGTACCTAAGAAGGACGTGAAAGACTTGCGCATGTGCATAGATTTCACCGGCTTAAACAAAGCCTGTCCTAAAGACCCCTTCGCATTGCCGCGAATTGATCAGGTCGTAGATGCTGTATCAGGTTCTGAATTACTATGCTTTTTGGACGCTTACTCTGGCTACCACCAAATTAAGATGAAGGAGTCTGACAAATTAAGACTTCCTTCATCACACCTTTCGGAACGTTTTGCTACATAACTATGCCTTTCGGGCTTAAAAACGCTGGCTCAACGTACCAACGGTGCATACAACGTTGCCTACACGATCAAATAGGCCGCAATGTTCACGCTTATGTCGATGACATTGCCGTTATGTCGCGAAAACGCGGCGATCTCATCGTTGACCTTCAAGAAACCTTTGATAACTTAAGAAAATATAACATGAAGCTAAATCCGGGAAAATGCTTTTTTGGCGTCCCAGCAGGAAAACTTTTAGGCTTCATTGTTTCAGAAAGAGGTCTTGAGGTTAACCCAGAAAAGATTCGAGCTATCATGGACATCAAAAAGCCTACTTGTCTTAAAGATGTCCAAAGGCTCACAGGATCTGCAGCAGCTGTAAGCCGATTTATTAGTAGGCTTGGGGATAAAGCTTTACCCCTATACAGGTTGTTGAAGAAAACTAAGACGTTCGTCTGGACTGAAGAGGCAGATGCAGCCTTAGCACAGTTAAAAGACGCCTTAGTTTCAGCACCAATATTAGCGTCTCCTCTACCACAAGAGCCGATGCTACTTTACATGGCGGCTACCAACCTAGTTATTAGTGCAGTGGTTGTTGTTGAGCGAAAGGAAGAGGGAAGGAGCTACCGGAACAAAGGCCGGTATATTATATCAGCGAAGTCTTCTCCGAATCCAAACAACGATACCCTCACTATCAGAAGCTGGCTTATGGAGTTTTCTTCGCAGCCAGAAAATTACGCCATTATTTCCAAGAGCACCCAATCACGGTAGTCAGTAAGGCGCCATTGGGTGACATTATAAACAACACCGATGCCACTGGACGTGTGGCTAAGTGGGGAATTGAATTGGCAGCCTTCGACATCCAGTACAAGCCACGTACAGCCATCAAATCCCAGTCTTAGCTGATTTCATCGCAGACTGGACAGAAGCAATGGATGAACTTCCCCTCCCTGACGAGAATATTGGGTTATGCACTTTGACGGCTCCAAAATGTTGCAGGGATCGGGAGCTGGCGTGGTACTGAAGAACCCTAAAGGAGACAAGATGTGCTATGTCTTGCAGATACACTTCAATGCCACTAATAATGTTGCAGAATACGAGGCTCTGTTGCATGGATTGCACGTCGCAAAGGATTTGGGCATTAGCCGTCTTTTGTGCTATGGCGATTCAGACCTCGTTGTTCAACAATTAGAAGGGGCATGGGACGCGAAGAGCCCTACAATGGCTGAATACCGACGCACGGTAGACGAGTTTGGTCGGTGTTTTATCGGCTTAGAAGTCAAGCATATCAAAAGGGAGGAAAATGAAGCAGCGGACGCCTTAGCCAGAATGGGCTCGAAAAGATCGAAGGTGCCCTCCGATATATTTTTGGAGCACCTGTACGTGCCGTCTATTAAAGGCGGAGATGAGGATGACCCCATGGCTTCGCAGTCTGTTTCCGTCATGCTGGTGAAGCCAGATGGACACAGCCCTACATAAATTTCCTCCTTAACAAGGAAGAGCCAGAGGATGAAGTATTAAGGCGGCAAGTTGTGCGCAGAGCTAAGGCATACACAATAATAAATGGAGAGCTATACAAGCGGAGTACCACAGGTGTATATCAACGATGCGTTTCGCCGGAAGAAGGACAGAGATACTAGAAGAGATCCATGGTGGATGTTGCGGTCATCATGCCTCTGCCCGAGCAATTGTCGCCAAAGCTTTTAGACATGGATTCTACTGGCTCACAGCAAAGCAAGACGCAGAAGAACTCGTCAAGAAATGCGTTGGATGCCAAAAGTATGCAAGACAGCCAAAGATGCCAGCCCAGGAATTGCGCACCATTCCAATCACGTGGCCATTTGCGGTCTGGGGACTGGACATGGTAGGTCCATTCAGGACTGCGCGAGGCGGCGTCAAACATCTCTTAGTTGCGGTGGATAAATACACCAAGTGGGTTGAAGCTAAGCCCATAAAAAAGCTTGATGGGGCAACAGCCAAGAAGTTCGTCATTGAGGTTATAACGAGATTTGGCGTCCCCCACAGTATCATTACGGACAATGGGACAAACTTCGCCGTAGGAGAACTGGCAAAGTACTGTGGTGAAGTTGGTATTCGTTGGACTTAGCATCTGTGGCTCATCCACAATCGAATGGCCAAGTTGAGCGAACCAACAGTATAATTCTACAGGGAATAAAGCCAAGATTAGAGGTGCCTTTGCATAGAGCAGCTGGAGCATGGGTAGAAGAATTACCTGCTGTCTTATGGAGCATACGCACAACTCCAAGCAGTGCAACAGGCTACACCCCTTTCTTTCTCATATATGGCGCTGAAGCGGTACTCCCAACCGATGTCCTGCACGACACCCTCGTGTAACAGCCTACGTCGAAGCAGACGCAGAAGAAGCCGACAGGATGGCTTAGACCTTCTCGAAGAAGAGCGTGAGATAGCGCTTCAGCGCTCCGCCATTTATCAGCAGAACATGCGGCGTTACCACAGTCGCAAGGTAAGACGGAGATCGTTTCGAGAAGGCGATTTGGTGCTTCGCCTTGTTCAGCAAAAGGAGCACAAACTATCTCCCATATGGGAAGGACCCTTCGTTATCAGCAAAGCGCTTAAGAACGGGGCATATTATCTTGTGGACCTCCGTGATATCGAGAAGAAGAAGAAAAGAGGCCGCAAAAGGAAAAGGAACGAAGAAGCAGTGCTCAAGGAGACGAAACGTCCTTGGAACATTGAGCAGCTACGTCCTTTTTACACTTAGCAATTCTATTGTAATCACACCATATATGATTATGAAATAAAAGTCTTTGGTTCCCTCAATTATTTTTATGCATGAGTTCTCGCCGTCTTTTATTTCCATTTGATCATATATTTCGATAAAAATATCAATGTTAACCCGAATTGGCTCGTGCTTGTGGTTACTCACATGATGCTTTTGCCTTAAGGCCTTACAAAAATTAAAATTGCATCCGTCTAAGGTATTTATCTGATCGCGTATATGCTGGCTTGTCTTAGTAGATGCTTTACGCACCAAAAGCCGGCGCCGTTTCTGTGTTTAAACAGTTTGGTTACTAACCCTGTTGCCAGCGAAGTGTTCCGTGCTTAGGTTCTGCCAGCATACGAAAAGGCTAAAGCATATAAGCCAGAAAACTTGAAGACGGATAAGGAGCATAGTTTGCAAGCCTTTTAAAAATAAGTGCATGCGTTGCAAAACAAACATGTTCAACAGATAAAAAGGCTCCTGCCATTACAAAACATAACTTAACAAGTCTTTTGTGCCATCTTTCATGACACGCTTAATGCAAAGTTTTTCCTGCATCTTATGCAGGGGACTGAGGAGGCGAAGACGCAGGGGACTTGGATGGATCCAGCGTAGCTTCAGACTCGCCTTCTTCTTCTTCTTCATTTCCGTCTTCTGACTCATCGCCATTGCCAGTGGTGGGTGCTTCGGCTTCGTCATCAGACACGTCGTCAGGACGGGGAGGCACAGGCTTCTTGGAGAAGAAGATAGCAAGTCTACCATCTCGCAACGGCTGAGGCAAAGCCAGAGACAGAGGCATAGACCTTTTCTTTGACGAGCTCGTTGCCGTCTCTGTCCTTGGCTGGGAAACACTTGATAACGCGCCACATGTTGACTTCGGGGTAGTGGCCGCGAACAAGTCCTAGAGCAAGTTTTGCTCCGCCTCTAGCTGCTGAGCGAAGACGCTCCACCACCTCTGGGACGCAGTTCTGAAGAAGTGGCAGCAAGTTGCTGGTGTTTGTCACTTGGGGCAGCTGTTTTGGGAAGATGTTGGCGACAACGTCTCTTCCCGCAGCATACAGCCCTGACACAATTTCGCCACACTCCAAGATAAGCTCCAGGCGCGTCTCAGAGGTAAGCCTTTCCCCAAACCCAGCTGGAACTGTGGAAAGGAGGAATGAAAAAAGTTAAGGCGTACTGAAGTGTTGGAACAAAGGCGAAAAGTGACAGAAAGGCGAAAGTAAAAGAAGAGAGGCTTACTTAGCAGTTTCTCGTCAATGGCGGTGCTCTCATCAGCTTGGCGTTCAAGACGACCTTGTAAGCTCTGGATTAGGAGCCCATCCTTTTCAGCCTGTCGCTGCAGTTTCAGAAGTTCTGCCTTCAGTTTGTTTGCCCTTCAGCGGCGCTGTCTTGGACGGCTTTAAGATTGGCCTCGGCCGTCTTTCGGTTCTCCTCCAGTTGCTTAAACAAGGCGGCATTTTCCCGCCTCACAACTTCTATATCGCCAGTCTCGCTGACGATCTGTTTTGCCTTCGCCACAACAGCTGTGAAAGACACATTGCATGTGTTGAGCATCTTATGCCTTAAATGAATAAACACAATGCATGTGAAAGAACATTTACCTTCGTTCGCCTTATTTTTGGCGACGGCTTGCTTGAGCACTTGCCTTTGGTTACTCAGGAGTACCACAGATCGCATGTAAGTGCTCGCTGCTCTGCTAAGGCAAGGGTAGTAGTAAGTAAAAAGGTAAAGACAATAAGTATAGCTACAAGGGCTTGGGGACTGAGTCTTTATCAACATTAAAGAAAGGCCATTACGTCGGCTTAGTCAAAGCACAACGTAATGCCCGGGGACTAGTATGTACATAAAGACGGAATATTTACCTGCATCATGGCCTTCAAGGCTTTGTAGCTCTTCTTCATTGTGACGTACAGCTCGTCACAATTATCTTCCAGGTTCAAGATGGTCAATGTTGGCCAACTGGCCTTAGCTTCGGAGGCGGCTCGTTGCGCTCCTTCTCATCGGCAAGCATGGCGGCGATGTTGGGTAAGATGTACCCCTCGTCGTCAAAGAGCTCTTGCTTCACCATGTTGCGGATAGCTTCACGAGTGATGGGCTCGTTCGGCTCTTCTGACTGAAGTACCGCCGCCTTCCCAGCAGCGGCAGCCCTGGCCAACTTTTCAGTTTCCGTCTTATCAGGAAGACGGCTGAGTCCAATCTATATGATGATCTCAGATGGGCCTGGGGATGTCTCTTGTTGAACGGAGGGAGTGGGGGGAGCGATGGCGGAGAAGGCTCAGTTTTCTTTGCCTGGAAGAAATTACTTTCTTCCTCTTGAGAGGTGCAGTTGGTTTGATCCTGCAAATCACATACAAAATAAGATAACATTCATAGACATTGTTCGCCTTACTAAAGAAATTGAGGTTCGGCTTACTTCTGTACTGGAGCATTGAAGGCCGCATCTTCATCGTCCTCAATGTCGAGCACTTCGGCGTTAACAGGGATGGCTTTCTCACGCTTCCGCCTTTCTGCTGCTGAAGTTGCTGCAGTAGCTCCTGAAGCCTTTCGTTTCCGAGTCTTTGGGGGCTCGGGTGCCGCTTCAGGCACGTAAAACAAAGGAGCCAGCAGATTATCCGGCAAAAGGGCGAGCTGAAATCAAAAGTGGTGTTAGTAAGGCAAACATTGTGGAAGTGTAAAAACAGTAATGGTAAATGCCTTACCTTGGAGCGGGTTGGCGGCTGTGTACATAGGACGCTGCTCTGTGAGCTGGATCCTTTCCTTGGCAATCCTCTTAAAGCGATACACAGGGCGTCGTGCGTAAGGTCACTCTCACTAACACGGAGGGGATCTTTCTTCTGGTCCGTGTAGTGGCACATGAGGCCTTTGCGATCTTTCAAAGGCTGGATTCGCCTTGACAACCAACATAGGATGGTGTCTGCGCCCGTGAGTTTGGGCACAGCAGTCTTTGTAAGTACTCAATCCGCCTTTGCATGCGACGGAGGTTGTCAGGAAGGACCTTCAGCGGTTTTCGCCCCAAGAAGGCGGGGCTCCGCAGGCAAAGGAGAAAAGCGAGGAAGTCCTATGTCTTTGCCTACTGGCGCCATGTCTTTGCAGTAGAAGAAGGAGCTATTCCAGCCTTTAATGGAATCTATTTTTGGCGCCTTAGGATACCAGTCTCTGCCTCTACGAAGGTTGATGCTAACTGTTCCTAAGGAAAGCAGTTCTTCCTTCTCTGTTTGGCGCTTGCAGTAAAGCAGTACTTGAAGAATTCTAAGCTGGGCTCTATGCCTAGGTATCCTTCGAATAAAGCCATAAAGCCAGCTATGTACAAGATACTATTGGGGCCTACGCTATGAGGCTGAAGGCCATAGTAGTCTAAGACTGATTGGAAAAAAGGATGCGGAGGCAAAGACAAACCGCGAGGAGATGTGAGACGAGGAGCACTCGTTCATCGCCGGCGGGATCTGGAGCAGGGTGGCCGTACGCTGACCGCCAGTGGCAGTTCTCCTTTGGTGGGAGGATGCCCTCCTTTTCCAGCTGCGTGAGGTCCGCGTCGGTGATGGTGGAAGCTGCCCAGTTGCGGGATGATGCTTCCTCTCCCTCCTCCTCTGCCTCCGCCGCATCGCCCTCGTCGGAGGGCTGGGCATTCTTCTCTGCTTCATGGGGTGGCCGCAGAACTTGTCGCCGCTGCCGCGCGAGATGCAGATGCATCCGCGGTGCTCGATCCCCTCATGGCCAGATCTTGTCCTCCGTCGCCGCCGACGCCGCCGCCGTTGCCGCTCCCGCGGTCGCATCGGAGCTCTCCATGGGTGGGTGCGCAGGTGGTGGTGGTGGAGCTCGCCGGAGTTCAGATGGGATGGGCGCGAGGAGGACGATGAACAGGGAAATGAACCAGATGGAGAAAATCAGTTCCCCTTTTATGGGGGCCGTGCGCCGCGATTAGTGCGGTGAGATAACGTCCGCGCGATTTTCGCCACGCGTCCCGCAACGGTCAGATATGGGCATCTTCTCCCGCACGCCTCGGAGATCGTGTGCGGAAAAATAGCAGTAATGGCGTCACAACGTCTCTTTGCTTGTCCAGACTGTCGTGGACTGGCTTTGACTGCGGTGACGTCATGACAAGACTCGACGCTGACAGAATCTTTCTGCCAGATTGTTCAAAGTGCAGGAGAGTTCGGCTTAATCCTTAAGGCAGACTGAATGTCTCATTTTGGAATGCTCCAAGCTCTTCTGTCCGCCTTGCGCAAAGGCGAAAGCCCGTGTTTCACAAAGACGGCAAACGAAGAACTTAAACCTTTCCGGGGACTACTGTGGAGGTTATGCCGAACGGGTATACCTGCCACGGTGGATAAAACCTGGCCCACCAAGGAGGCCCATCAGATAAAGCCGGAGGGCTTAATGGAGAAGGCCTCATGGGCTTAGGCGCAAGGATAAGCTCTGGGCTGGCTTAGTGAAGTCCAAGACGAAGGCCTGGCTGCGTTCGCCTTAGGGAGCAAGTTAGGGTTTGTTACCGTGTTAGTCTAGGACTCGTGATCTAGGTCGGTTAAGGCTTTCCTTGTAGGGGAAGGCTTGGCGCCTTTATAAGCCAGCCTTCCAGCAGCCTTAGGGCACGCATACAATCTCATTGTAACCTGTACACATATTCTCCTTGAGTGAATTATAGCAGCACGTAGGATCTCGCCACCGTCGTGAGATCCGAAGCTGGGTAAGATCGTGTGTGCAATCCCGTCACTGGAACCCTCTACGTTCTTCCCCACCTCCTCTACGGTACGTATGAATCCATATAGTAGTTCCGCGTTACCAATACCTCGACAGTATTATATATTTTTGTATGCAGCTCTCTGTGTGATCTATTTTCTTCTGAACGACTGAACCCTATTGCAGAGGCTGCAGGCGTTATACTTGCTGGACCCATCTAAATACTCTACTCTGACCGCGATGGTGGAGAAAGAGGCCGACGAGGGCACCACAAGGAAGGCCGATAGCTGTGCAAGGGCTATTCTATGGCTCACTAGGTAAACAAACAGATATAATAAACGATTACATTACTGTATGATGATGATCTGTCAGTAGACTACTCATTTAATACACTATTTTTTTCTCATGTATTCATCTTATTCTGTAATATCACCAGATCCATGGATTTCACTATTGCGCTGTTACAGAGACTGGAAGAGAAGGAGGAGGAGGGTTCTGATCAGCAGAGCCTTGCACAGCTTGTAGAAGCTGCTTACAAGGTGTCTCTGAAGCAATGACATGGCTGGATTTCTTCAGCAGCATGCAAGGTCAGGAATCGCTCAATATTTTCGACCAATTTTTTTCTTGGGCAAAGACCAACAAGGTTGACATACATAATTTTTACTGTTTTGCCAAAAAAGATTGCAATGAAGCTCATCCCTGAGAGGAAGATCTTTGTCGGCTGGCTTGTCGGGAAGGACCCAAATTGCGGTGTTCTGAAGGTCGAGATTGAGAGACTCGTCCAGCTGCTCCAGCCCTTTCTTGTCGACATCCACGACATGCTGGTCAGCATCACTTCTGTATTTCCATCCCTGATATTTTTTCTGAATGTTGTGAGGGCTTGAGTATTCTTTGTTGGTGAAATTATCATATTATAGTATTATACCATGATTTGTATTAATCTCTGATGGTTCACAGGCCAAGTTCAGACTGGACAGGCTGAAGTCGACCTGAGGGTAAAGCTAAGATGGTCTGAGTTTCCAGTTTCCCCCATGCTGTGAATACTACCTTGGTTTATCTGTGAACATATTTTCATTTTTGTTTCTGGTATACCCGGGGTTCTGTGTATAGGTCTTTTTGTAAGGTAGGTAGAATTTTAGATTTGTTAGTGACCTTTTGTCTTGTGTACAAGTTCTGCCCAGACAATGTACTTGACTAGTTTCTTACCAGGTTTAGTAAATTGCACTTTTTCCACCGAGCAACTCGGATCCTAATTGCCAAAAATCAGGCTTTATTTGGATGTTTGCAGATAACAGTATGAAATTCAAGGCATCCTACACTGCTAGGACGTCTTATATTTACGGACATAGGGAGTACATCGGATACGGAGTGGTTTTGGGGCCTATCTGGTAGGGGCAGGCCTAGAATTCTGAGAATGGTATTCAAAATTATAAGAACATTTTAGTATACAAAAGAAATGATTATAAAAGGAAGATGTGTACTAGTAATAATAAGTTATGTGAAGATAAGTTCTACCCAAGAGATGCTAGATATGCATGTTGGGCTAGGATATTTCCACCCTTTAGGGCCCCTTTGATTCTCAGGATAGGGAGATGAAAGGAATAGGAAAAAGATTGGAATAGGAAAGGTTGGCAGGTGCAAAACTTGCCTAGTTCCTTGTGCATAGGAATCAAAACATGAAGTCTGAGTGGATTTTATTTTCCTCCATGTTTTGCATTGAGACCAAGATCTGCAGGAAAAAATCCTATGATTTTCCCTTCCACCAATCCTTTGAATCAAAGGAGTGAATAGTGCCATCTATGGAAATTTTCCTAACCCTCTACTTTTCCTCCACTTTTCCTCCAAATCAAAGGGGCCCTTAGGAAAACTAGTTACCATCTAAATGACTTCTCCTCAAAGAACTATCCTAATATAATCAAAGAACTGTTCAATCTTTGACACTCTAGTCTTAGAGTTACGGTTGAGAGAGCATTTTCTATGCTGAAAGTAGATAAAAAATTCTTAAGTTTACCCACCGTTAAGCTTGTTTTTGTATGTTGCGTTCTTTACAACTACATGTTAGGGTTTGGTCTTGATACACTAGTACAAAGCAACACTATGGACACCCTTCAGTTGAAACGGTAGTGAGAGATGCGATGGTAAAACGAATTTTGCGTGTGGCCACAACAAGTGCGAGCGCTAGACCCTTGATGGGCCGACGACATTAGCAACAGAAAATTCTGTCAGCCTTATTGGCAATGGTTTTCTATTAAACTCCGTTGCCGATAATGGCTCATCGTATACCGACATTTCAGAATGTCTGTTGCCTATTCTAAACAGTCCATAGAGCCCACTCGGTGGCCTATAAGAGCTCCACCATTCTTGTGGCTCTCAATCGCACACTCTCTCCCAACCTTAGCCACCGCATACTCTCTTCGATCTCTCACTCGTTCAGTAGTCTCTGTGATGGCATCCCCTGCCGGCTCATCTAGAAGTGGAGCTCGCGGCCAAGGCTAGGGATGCGACGGTGCCCGACGCATCAACGTCTGAAGCTACATGGAGCACCCACGTCGGCTGGCCTTGCAGCACCAGCGCGTGGCTGGGCAGAATGCCGCCGCGTCGATCCCCCGGGCTTCTCCTAGTCTTGCGGCGTCGCGTATCGCGGCCGCCTTCCTCGCTTTGTGAACCAGCTGTGGTCCTCCTCGTCCTTGTCCTCGTCTTCCTCGCCGTTGGACGAGGATGGAAGACTACTCTGAGCTCGAGATCATGAGCCAAGTCTCCCGCGCGCCGATTTCGAGCGTGATGACGCCCCTACGCCGTAAGGGTGAGTCTGATCTGGAGGAGGCCCTCCTCCTCTCCAAGGCCTAGTACCAGATCCCTCTCTTTGCTCCCGAGCGAGGGATAGGCCAAGGGGCTAGAGGCGGCGGCGTTTCTAGAGGAGGCCAGTGCTAACTCCGTCGCCGCGTCGCGAGCCCGGCTCGCCTACTATAAGACACCAAACCCTTGATCTAGTTGTAAGTGTTTACAGTCTAAGAGCAACTCTAGCGAATGCGGCAAAAGATCGGAACCGCAAATAAACCGTCGTTTTATGGTTTTGGGTGAAAAAAGGGCCCTAATTAGATTCCGCAAAATGGGGGCATAATACAATTTTTTGCGGTAAATAGGAAAGCGAGCGCTCAATCCCGCATATACCCGTACGAGCACCCATTTTGTAGGTTTACCGCATACACCTAATCACGTTGCCGGCACGTTGGCTGTCCTCCCCTAGGCGCCCAAGCACCACCACGGACACCTCCGTACCTCCATCCGCCGATTCTGCACTCAAGCGGCCGCAATCGAGTCCCCGTCGCCCACCCCCCCCCCGTCACCCGTCCCTATGGCCTTCAACATGCCGCCTATGTCTCCTGCAAATGCGCCCAACTGCCCAAGCAATATGGCAAGCACATCGTCACGGGGTACGACACGACCGTGTCCTTCGGGTTCTTCTGGAGATGGGGTAAAGTTCCGGCTTGCCTCCGCTGGTGCCAATTCGGCGACAAAAGTTGGCGACTTCGGGACAAACAAAAACGAAGAAGGATGTGGATTGCTTGCCTACTCCTCCACCTCTAGTACCGGCGACCAGGACCGATAGCTCAACCCTCACTGACTCCGGAACCCAGAACATGCTCGATGATTCGACAAAGAGGTATAAATGACACCCTTATTCTCGAAATGTGTGTCTAATTGGTTTAGATGCTTAGTGTTTTTTCATTGTATATTTTGAATGTACCTCTTTTGTATGTGAGCATGTTGGAGGAGGCCGCGTTACATATTGATGATGTGCCTCTACATTCATTCGATCAAGATTTTTGTGTTGATATGGAACTATGGAAGCTGTGGAGATTGTGTTTGATGCTTCTCAAACCAAAGAAAATGGAAGATCAAATAGAACCATGAATTACATGGAATTTGAGGATATTGTTTTGGCAGGTCATGGTAAAGTGTGAGACTTGATGGGTGACCGACAATGATCACAATGACAAGAAATATTGGCAGCGTGTTGACAACAAGTTGCATCGACTGATGCTGAAACCATCATCTCGCTTGTTGAGATCATTACAAGGCTGATACGATGTCATCTAAAAATCTTATGGCCGTTGAAGTGGTTGTTTTGAGTAACTAGGGAATGTTCCTTCAACTGGTTGCACCATTGATGACTATGTGAGTTTTGTCTGTTATTTGTCTCATATTTTTGTGAATGGGTCCACTAGAAATATGCTCAAACTTGTTGCAAAAATTTCAATGTAGGATTACATTGCACAAGAAAGATATGAGCAAATTACTGCCTCCAAAGGCAAATAATTTGTGCTCCGACAATGTTGGAAATCGCTAGAACGCAATGAGAAGTGGAAGTGGAGGTATCAAGAAGCTCCTCCACCGAGGAAAGGAACACCCAACATCGCTTATGATCATAATGGTGAAGAAACACCAACATCAGGATCAAACATTGGAAGACCAAATGGAAGGAGGAAGGGAAAAGACATGTTGAACAAGAAGGTCGATGTCGAAACATGAGAGAGAAGATTGATGAGTTGTTGAAGTTAAGGAAGGAAATGGAGGCTCATACTTTGAAAATAAAGAAGGAGTTGGGTGAGAAGAAGCAACAAAATAAAGTTGACAAGGTCACAACACACTAAAAAAAGGTGGCAAAGAAGATTAGCAAGGAGAAGTTCAAAGCGAACTTTGAAGAGTGTCGAATCTTTCTCGAGAAGACCAAGATGAGGCAAGAGATCATTGCAAAAGTAGAACAAGAAAATGATGATGGATCCAAATGAAATAAATGATAAAGCGAGAGCGCATATTTGGATATTAGAAAGGAAGAAATTTACGATCAAGCATGTCTTACGCGGAGAAGATAGGAGATGGAGTTTTAGTGGTGATGACAATGGAGGAGATGTCAACTGTGGTGGTGGCAATGGAGCAAATGGTATCGATGGTGTTGTTTGCTTCGAGGGCATTTCATTCATGCTTTTAGTTATGTTAATTGCTACCTGTTTTACGATGACCCGTACTTTTGGATGGAAAACTCTGGTTAAGAGAATTTCAGTGTTTATAATTTGAAAAATATTGTCTAATGTTGAGTATACAACATATTGTCTAGTATTGCTTAGTGAAAGTGAAGTGACAAAATTACTGTCGAGTCTCGCTCCCCACGCGTTTTGAGAGTCGACTTTCGTTCCCCACCGCCGCCCCTCGCCTCCCTTCCCTCCGGTGGCTTTGCTGCCTGGCGTGAAGATGGTGTAGGAGGTCGAGCCCCTTTTGTATATAGTAGAAGTAGGTTTTGTTTCGTGTTTATCGTAGCTGTGCCCCATGTGGCGAATCGGAGTAGGTCACCGGATCCCATCGGCTGGATCTGGTGCGCCCTTGCCCAGCTTCTCCTGCTTGCTACGCTCCGGCGGGCATGGCGGGCTGTGGAGCTCGGGCGAGGCATCTCTGCAATAAAAGCCGTCCTCCCCTCTTGTTGTCTGACGCGGTTGCTAGCGGGCGGTGACTGCGTCTTGGCGCTGCGGAGCTCCCGTGGTGGAAGATGCGCTGGCGGCACAACGCCGAGGGCAACCTTTCCAAGAAGCTCGCTTATTTTTGCAGGTGGAGCAGCGTAGCTAGGGGATTGTGCTTCTCTCTCTTTACTCGTCTTGGTGACGAGGAAGAAGAGAGCTCTGATGCTCTGGTTCGTCGCAGCTTTGACATGCTGCATGGGAGCGATAGTGCTTCTCTCGGGAGCTTCCTCACGATGGTGCTTTCTTCGTCGTCGTCTTCAATGGTCGAATGGCGACCGCTCCCGCCTCCGACGTCGACTACGGTTTTCCAGTTGGCGTCTGATGGTTCGTTTCAACCTCCAGGCCTTGGTGCCGCTGCGGAGGCCCTTCGAGTCGTGTGCAGCATGCTCCCGTCTTCTCCTCCCAAGTGGCGCGTCCCCGGCGAGGTGGAGATAGGCTGCGCAATGCTTTGTGTTCGTCGCGCTGGAGAAGGAGCAGGACCCGATTGTATTTCCTTTTTCTGCTTTGAGGTCCTTAGTGCAAAATGTTTAGGCTTGTTTGTAATTTTCAACTTTTATGTAGCCTTATCTGTAAGTTGTAACTCTAGTGTTGACTTTTAATGAAGCTCTCGGTCCTTCCGGACCGAGCCCCTGTTAAAAAAAAATTACTGTCTAAATGCTAGAATTTGTCAAAATCGCCAAGATTCAGTCTTAGCCTACGCCAAGTCCATCTCTTCCACATGACTTTTCCAGTTTTCCTCTCCAGCATCCCGTTTTCTCCCACGCTGCTCCATCCCCAAGCTCCGACCCAACCCAATGCGGCTCTAAATTCTCACATACAGTCGATCAGCACGTAGATCCGCCCCGGGGCGGAGTTCTTGGGAGCTCAATGAGCAGCCAGGGATTCGGTCCGGGGAGCCCCAGTTCCTTCCGCTACCCTAGAGCCGACTACGATCTCGAGTCCGGGATCTCCCGCAAGGCACGCAAGCCCAAGAACTCGCATCTCGATGCCCCTGCCCCCCTGAGCTCGGCGCTGATGAAGATCCGGTACTTCTACGAGGCGCACCCCGTCGCGGTCGCCCTCATCCTGCTGTCCTTCGGGCTGAGCGTCCTGATCCTCCTGTCCGTGTACGAGACCCGGTTCAGGACGATGCGGAGCGGCGGCAGTGAGGTCGGGGCGTACCCATTTCCGGCCCTCCGCAACCTCGTCATGGTGGCCGGGCATTCGATTTACACGAGCGCCAGCTGCGGGAAGACCGACAGCGAGGACTCGTGGTTCTTGGAGCCGTACCAGAAGCACCCCGGCCAGGCGGCCACGTTCTTGGCGCATATCAAGGAGGGGGTGGAGATCGCATCCAGGGATCAGGGCGCGCTCCTGCTGTTTAGCGGTGGGGAGACGAGGAAAGATGCGGGGCCGAGGAGCGAGGCGCAGAGCTACTGGGCTATTGCAGAATCGAAAGGCTGGTTTGGTGAGTTTCAGGTTACTTGAACATTCCTCCTCTTGTTCTTTAGTAAGATTATCATTGGCAAAATATGGTTTGGAAATGTGCTGCTCATTAGTCCTTTTGAAGGATGGTAATCATATATATCGTGAACTTCAAACTGCAAGGCCTAGATGTTCGATTACTTCTGACTATTAGACACTCAGTTGCTCTGATAAAATGGACAACAAACGCGCATGCTTGTTTAAGTTCTATATATATGCTGATGCATGATCAGAGTTCAGCTTATTAATCCATTTCTGAAACATGGATAGTTAGAATGTTGGATCAAAGAGGTTGATGTTTTCTGAAGTTTATGGTGTTTACTTTCTTATCTCAGTGCAGTATTATCACCATTGTTTATGCATCCAGTTTGAGTTTCTTAGTTATTTTGCCAACCATCCATAAAGTGCTCCTCGTTGGTTGTATGTGCTTGCACAGGAAATGATGATAGTGTAAGGAGCCGGGCACTCACCGAGGAGCATGCACGAGATAGTTTCGAAAATCTCTTATTTAGCGTTTGCCGTTTCAGAGAACTCACTGGAACGTACCCACAAAATATAACTGTAAGTTTTTCCCCTTTTCTTGAGACTTTCTGCTGAAACCTTATTTTACCTATTACTGGTTGGTAATGCATTTTCTGTACTCCAATTAACTCCTAAATGTCAGATAGTTACCTTATCTGCAACTCTGAACATTTTGTTGCCTAGGTCGTAAGCTATGATTTTAAGGAGGAAATGTTTGCACAATTGCACAGATCTGCACTCGGGTTCCCTGAAGAAAGGTTCTTCTTCTCAGGTACCCCAGCTACATCTGAAGCAAAGGAGTCAGCTTTGAAAGGTGAAGCCTCTGTCAGGTCTCAGTTCCAAGAAGATCCATATGGATGCCTTGGTTCTCTTCATATAAAGAGGCTCAAGAGAGACCCATTTCACCGTACCATTCCTTACCCCAACGGCTGCCCTGAATTGAAGGGTCTGTTCTCCTATTGCGGTATGGTGCCCTACTCTGGGAACCTTCCTTGGACTGACTAGTGGAAAAGGACATGATGTTTGGATTGAACTTCAACTCTCACTGTGGAATCCAGCATTCTTGTTTTGCCCCTGTTTCTAAGCTGACAGAATATATATCCATATTTCTGTCTTATGTGCAACGGAGAAGATAGATTTTCCGTAATGGAAGCAGGTCCCATAGTCAATATATATAGTTTGTTCTTAGTTTCTGTGAGGTCTCCACTGAAAACTGTGAATTTGTTTGTACACATGCTCTGTACAATTAGCAGTAGATACAGATGAACTTAGAAATTGTAACTGCATCTATGGAAACTGGAAATCCCATGAAAGTGTATGCATGTGATATCCTGGTATTCTTCCATGGTGAAAAGAACTTTTTTGGTTTTTGACTTTTGAGGCAGGAGCTTTGGGAATACACTAATGGTATGGCTCTTGGCTGCATATATATGTACTAACTTGTGATAATATGATCAGATTTCAGACATTAATGCAAACGTTCTTTTGCGTGATTAGAATCCGAGAATGGTTCAGAATTGAATTAAATACTGCCAAAATACATGACCTTTTAGACATGGACACAGGACACTGTTTTAAGTTGCAAGTGTAATGCTATTATTTTCATTTGAACAATCTCCATTGTTTTTTTGCAAGTATATCAATAGTCAAAGTTGAGCTCCAAACTTAGTGTCCTGTCACCAAACCTGAGCTTTCCAACAAACTGCTTCTCTCACAATTAAAGTTCATTTCAAAATTGAGCTATACATTCTCTTGGCTACTGTCTTGTCTGCGAAATTTCATCCATTTTAGTTGATGAAACAGTTCTCCCACTGTGTATGAGCAAAACTTGCGAATCAACAGATTATAATGTTTTTTGGCATAAATTCCGCTGATGTTGCAACTTCTACAGTTCTTTTACTTTAGATGCAAGCATCAGGATATATACGTTCTTTATATTGTAACTGTTTCCTTCTTCCTTTCCAATCCCCTTTCAGAGGTGTGCTGAATTATACCTTCCATGAATAAGTTGAGATTATCCAACTGATTATTATTGAGCAAGGTTTATATCATACATTGTACCAGCATGTTCTCTTACTACTGTGTACTGATAAATATCCTGACCTCTATTTGACAGTAACTTAGATGCTTTACACTGCTGTTTATAACAAACATAAATGCTCATATTAGAGTAGGTAGTCCAGACATATTGCTGGAAGTTTACTGAGGTTGGCTTTGATGAAAAAAACTCTCTGATTTAATTATAATCTACAACCTCATTTTTAGCCAAGTGCATTTTCACTTCTAACTTTTTTTCTGTTCACAAACTATATTTTCCAGAGATATTGCAAAATAATGTTAGAAATAGAGAGGTTCCTAGCCCGTGCAGGTTGCATAGGTTGATGTAGTGCAGATTTGGTGCTATCTCACTATATTCAAAAAATCAAAACATATATTTAATAATCAAGTTTTACAATGTGGTAGATGATCTATACAAATAGTAGTGTTCCTAATTACCGTACATAAATCTCAATGCTGCTAAGACTATTTGAACAATTTAAATGTACAACAAAGATTGAAAAAACAAGCATGCTATCAGCAAGTCTTTGGGGTGACGTTGATGGAATTCTTCAGCTTCACGTTGTTGCATATACTTGTTGTGGCGGCCGGCGCTCTTTTTTCCCTTGAAAATAAGTTTCACGTCTCGCAGCAGTATGCCACGACAAGGAACTGTGTCGCTGCAATCCAGCAATCGCATCTTTCGTTGCACTCACGCCTCGTATATTCTTGAAACGAATGTTACTAAACTCCACCGCCGAAATTTGTTTCTCGCACGCCTTCGGCTTCAAAGGATTGGCCATAGTACAATAGTTTTGGTCAACGATTATGTGATTCTTGACATTCGCCATTGTTATATCCTCGAACGTGATGTCTTTGGCGTAGCCTTTGCCTCCTTGCCAAGACTTGATGCGGACACCATTCATGGTGCCCGAGAGGTGTGCCTTATAGATTGTCACGTTTGAAACCCGCGCCTCAGAGTTGTTGTCACCTAAGCTCCCAATGCTTATTCCATGACTCGGTCCACATGTTATTCTCGAAGCAAACATGTTTTCGGTGCCGGTCTCGATCGGCAAGCAATCATCCCCGGTTTTAATGTTGGAATCCATCACTTGGATATCTCGTCGTTCTCTGGACTGTTGTCGGGCGCTGTGATTGTAATGCGCTTGAGAAGCATATCTTTACAGTATTCGACCGACATGTGAATTTGTGGGTTGTTCAAAAGCTTGATATTTTCCACCTTTGGTTGATTGCACTTGCTAAGCAACAAAGCCATTGGGCCGTGTGAGCATATTAGCTTCTTATCCACTCGGCATGAATTCTTCCACCACGCCTCGTTGTTTCCGTCTATGGTCCCGCCACCGGTCACGGTTAGGCTATCAACATTGCTAAACACGATCCACTTGCGTCCATTGTCTTTTGGCCAGCTTGATCTGACGGGAGCTACCAATTTTCCTTCGAGTCTAAAAGTAATGCTGGACTTGCACTTACTTGATCTGCTTGAGGAGGTACGTCTTCTCCTTTGGAACAAGAAGGGTGGCCGGGTGAGATGAGGAGCAGGCCGCGATCCATGCTATCTCAAACGCCGTCGTGTCATCTTGTTGGCCGTCGCCGATAGCTCCGTGGCTCCCCACGTTCATGACGTTCGTGCTCTTCTCTCCAAGTTTACGGCCGTGCCGAGATGCTTCGGGCCTGCGTACGAGAACCTCGTTTCGAGTAGGCTCCTTCTTCTCTCTTAATTGGCGGCACGCGGAGAAGGCCGTACGTCTACCCGCGGTACCGTCAGCGTGAGCACCGTCCGGCAGCAACAGGAACAATGATGCCATAATCAGAAGTGCTGCCAGCGATATGATTTCACGTGAGGCCATATCCTGTCCAAACGCCGTGCTCGCGCAGCAAGAACTGGCTAAAGCTTTATTAGACGCCCTTGAGTTGATTGGCCTTACGATTCTTGGTATCTAGCTAGCTGCTTGTTGTGTGCTTTGACGACAGGGGAATTACGCATATATATATACCGGAGAAAACGTGCATAGTTCACCCGATTCGGTGATTAATTACTAATTCCGAATCCAGCTCGTTCCTAGCTAGAGCCACGAGGCAGTTCATATCCGAGTTCACTTTGAGGCAGGGTTGTGCACGTCCGAATCGGACTAGTGCAATTACAATCCTATACCTAGCAAGAGATGTTATGGCCGCGATCACCAGACAGGCGTGTTATGGCCGCCATTGCTGACGAGATGGAGCTGCGCCGGCACGAGCTGTGCCTGTACCAACATTGGTTCCAATGGCGGCCTCGGGACACCCACAAGGCCACGCTCGACACGATGGCCATGGAGCCAGAGCTCAAGACCCGCGTACGCGCTGACCTGGAGTTTCTCAAGGGCTGCGTGCCGCCGAGGTCATGGTACCGGCTAGGCCGCATGTGGGGACGGAGCTACCTTCTCTACGGACCGCACGGCTCGTCACGCGGCGCTCACCATGCTCGCCGGCCGCGCCGGTGGCCCGGACCTTCTTGACGACCACGTGGTTGGTGGTGAGTGCACCGATCTCGGTTGGTGCAGATGCAGCTGGCCTGCATGAGCTTCTTCGTAGCGAACGCCACACTGAGCGTCACGGTGAGCGGCAGGCCCTCCGTTGAGCTTGCTGGTCGTGGTGACGCCGTGACGGAGCCAGTAAGGAGTAAGGACTAGAGGATCGGCAGGGTGCGCTTCTGGCTCGCCATGCTGGAGTCCGGCCGCGTGTACACAAATCCACTGGGCCGGGCTGAATAATAGGGAAGCTAGACCTCATCGTCCGGTTGACGTCCACGGCATGGGCCAACATGTTGGCGCAGTACCAGTACGGCCGCCCGCTGCTGCTGAACATGCACTACACTTCTGGTGGTCCCTATACTGCTGTACAGAAGTTGTCTACTTTACAAAAAATAAGTAGAAAGCACTTGAAAAGTTCAAAAAATTCAGTTGGAAGTACAAATTCAACTTGGTAAGAAGAGTAACCTTTCTCGACCGGGTTGATGAGGTGAGTACATGAGCAACATGTTTGATGACCATCTGAAAAGTTGCGGAATAGATGTCATAGACAAACGACGTGTCGCGGTGTCGGAAAGGCGGAATCAGACGTTGTTAGACATGGTACGATCAATACCGAGTCACACCTATCTATGTTTGTCGTTCTGGGGTTAAGCTTTACAAATTGTATCGTCGCAGTAAATAAGGTCTCACCAAAGTCGATATATAAGACACCGTATTTGATATGGATCAGAGAAAACCTAGTTTGTCTTTTCCTAATATTTGGGGTTGTGAGGATTTTTTTTCAAGCGATTTCAGTCGGACAAGTTTAGTTACATCCGAGTTGGATAACTGTGTGTTCGTGGGGTATCCAAGTGAACCTTGGGTTACTATTTCTACAACAGCGAGAGGGCAAAGTGTTTGTCGCTTGGAACGAAATCTTTTTCGAGAAAGAGTTGCTCGGTCGGAAGGAATAAGAGTACGGTGTGACTCGAAGAAGTTGAGTGTATTCGGTCTGTAGCGACTAAGCTACCACCTTGGAACCACACCCTGGAGGCAGATTCGGTCGTGGAACCAGCGGTTCAGGATGCGCTGCATCCACTGAGGTCGGCTAGATTGCGAAGTGTTTGTGATGTGATGTTGTTTGACACCGATATGTGAAAAAAAAATTAGATATAAATTTTAATTTTCAGACGTTTGCAAAAAGTTTCACTGGATCTGGATAAAAATCGAGTGACATATGGCCTTCCAAATTTGGACAAACTTTTTGTCATTTTCTGCATTTTATTGAATGGAAACACGCTTTCACACTACAGACTTGTATTTTGTCGGACGCGAAGCGGAATTGTTTAAAAACGCTGACAGGTGGGACCCTTGTCCCGCTGTTAGTGATTTAATAATTTCCGAACCTTTTTCATCGTAAAAGATTAATTACCTGATAGGTGGTACCAGAGGCCCATTATCAGAGTTTTGATAATAAACCTTTCGATTAAATTTCACGCTTAATTACTCGAAATGGGGGACGACGGAGGTGGAGTTCTCCTGCGACGGCGAGTTTCCCAGGTGGTGGTGATCAACACATGAGGTGTGTGTGCGAAAGTGCTTCGTGAAGCAGTTTGACATCAAACAGGCGCGCGCGTGCGTGCGTGCTTTTGTGTGTCAGTACTCAGTAGTCGTCTCCGGTGACGGCGGGCTCAGCAATGATGTTTTTTCGACTAATGCGAGAACCTTCGGCCAATGCGAGAGTGGCTTTCTAGGGGGGAAGAGGTACAATAATCAAAGTGCGGTGCTCTCTCACGGAGGATATCAACTAGTAGTGGTGAGGCGAGGTGGTGCTCGTCGGGTCGATTTCTTCCGTGAGAGAGTGATTGAGGTGGAGAGAGAGAGAGAGGGAGGTGGTGCAAGGAACAACGGAGTCTGGGGGCTCCTTTTATAAGGTATTTGGGAGGTGCTCTTGGGCGTCCATGGCAGGTGGCGGTGGATGCTGTGTACAGTGTACTGCGACAGGGGCTCTATGGCAGCGACGCGCGTGAGCTGGCGGTTCAGAGTGCTTACAGAAATGGTGGTCGAGGGGTTTTTATCTCAATCTGCATCGGAGTTTCCACCTGACGGTCACAATGCCGACGGTACGCCTCTCAGCGTCGCGCCGATGTCGGCTCGCCCGAGGACGAACCGATGGCCTAGGGAGGTAGAGTAAAATCCGTGAAATAGTTTTGAAATTGTTTGAAGGCTGGGGGTGTTCTCCAGCGACCATAAATGGGCGGTGACCACCATTATAGTCATGCCGATATCGGCATCGACAAGTTCCACTCGTTGTGTTCATCTCCTGGATGTGCGGATGGTATCATCGTACGCCAAATGACAACATCTGCAACTTTCATTCAATTGATTTTTGAAAATGCGAAATATAACCTATGGTAACTTTGTGAAAAACTATTCTTTTTTTAGGCACATTATCGTAGGGGAGAACCCCTACGAAAAAAAAAACACTATTCTTGTCACGATGGAGATGTTTGGGTAACCAAATGATTTTTTTTCTGGATGCGCAAGTCATACCACTAGATAGGGAATGTCTTGGAGGTTCTATCTCACATTTTCCATATTTAAAAGTTTCAATTTTTTTAAAGCCATACATGTCCTCAATGATATATCCTACGAGCATGCAGATCTTAATGCAAAATGCTGTACGTTTTGAGCTACACCAAAATGAAAAATATATAGAGCCAAATATAGTAAAAAAATGTATAGTTTCAAATTTCCAAATTTTATCATTTTTGTGTAGCCCACAACACCAAAAGAAATCGCATTGTAATTTTGCACGCTTATAGTATACATCATTAAGAACATGGATTTTTTCAGATTTTTTTAACTTTTAATTATATTTTCTAAATTTTAGGTGAGATCAGTGGATTTCGGGACTCAAAATGACTTTCCATAGGTTCATGCCCTTTTGTTATAGTAGAAAAGGAGAGTAACAGCGGAAAGTGTTCTTTACCTCCGAGCTCCACTAATTTTTTTCGAAAACTATATTTGTGGGTTTCAAAAAAATTTCAAATGGTGTATCCCATAAACGCGCAAAATGTCAATTTTAAAATACTTTATATTATAGGCTACATAAAAAATAACAATATCCGGTAAAACTTAGAAATTTGAAAATAGGCATATTTAGATCAACAATTTGTCTTTTTTGTGTAGCTCAAAATTCAGATTATTTGACTTTGATATTTTTCACACTAGTGGGTTATACTATTGGCTACACCCGAAGTTTTTTCAGAATTTTTTGAAACTCATAAATACGATTTTCGATCTTTGTTCAACTGGAGGGGGGGCTGGAGCTCAGCCAAAAGTCTCTACTCAAAAGCGGGTACGTTTGACAGCCAATCAAACACGATACGATTTTTCCTCTTCCCAAGCCCTTTTGTGTGAATTGTGCTTACCTCCATCTCCCTATTGTGCATATACACTCAAAACGAACATGATTTCACCACATTATAATTCGAACATTCATGATCATAACACAAACACAATTTTACAAAATTTAATTTCATACTACTTGAAATCCAAATTCAAATTAGAACATAAAACTGGAAGCATAATTCAAACAAAATAGTGCATCATTTGAAAGCCAGGCATGTAGCCATCCATGAAGCCTCCTATTATCTTGGATGCCAAGACCTGATCACGCATGAGCTCAAAATATGCTCTCGCTTTCTCATCAAGGTCCTTTGGGTTCATGAAATGAGTCTCTATCTCTCTCTCTCTCGCTCGCTCTTTGTTTAATAGTCTCTAATTAATGACAATCCTACTCCTCCATTATGACCTAATGCTCTTGCGTAGTCGCACTTCGCTCCTTAGAGGCAATGCAGTGCTCACCCATTTCCCCTTGTCACCATGCATTTCACTCCTCAGGCGGAACTCTTTTATACCGACTACATTCCTCTAAAGTCTATGACCTTACAGGTTTAATAGTTGGACATAGCGAGAGCTACTCCTCACTCCTTTGATGCCCGTCGAGGCTCGGAGTCGTCAAACTCCTTTGGCCAACTCCCGCGGCTTGTAGCAAAGCATGCTGACTCCCAATTTAAGTAAAGTCGTCCACAACTATCATGTCCAATGTCAATACGTCCATTCACTTTGCTTCACGATGTACCTTGTCAGAGCTATCGGCGAGCTTTTTTCACCCCTTCAATACCTTGACTCTCCACTCGTCTTGTGGTCCAACCAGTAAACCATAACCTTATTCATATGTGTCCCTGTCGACTAGAGTCCAACTCGGTCGCTCTCCTCAGAACTCTTTCCGACCGGCTGCATTCCACTTTAGTGTGTGACCCTACAGGTTTACTCCCATTCGGACACAGCGAGAGCTACTCCTCTGACTTCCCGTCGTTGCTCGGAGTCGCAATACTCCTTTGGCCGACTCCCGCTCATGCACATCCGATCTCAAGCTAATAGTCTATAGCGGCTTCTAGTAAAGCATGCTGACTCTCGATTGAAGTAAAGTCATCCACAACTTTCATGTGCATTGTCCATATGTACATTCCCTTTGCCTCATGACGAACCTTGTCGGAGCTATAGAAGCGATCTTGTCATCCCTTTAATAGAGACTCTCTTCTCGTCTTGTCAGAGCTATACAACTGGTGCACTATCATATTCCTACCTTCTAGTTATCCCATTCAAGTACTAATATTTGTCAATGACAATGCCAAATTGTTACATTCAAGCGAACAGATGGTGGGCAAGACAACTCTTTGGATACGATTCCAAGAGCTAACATTCAAGAAGATGCTCCTAGCCGTAGCACACCAATGGATGCAGCTAGAATGTAAAAAATATATAACTATGAAGATAACAGGATATGCAACAGTTAGTGTCTGAAAGAATACATGTCTAGCTGCAGCTAAAATTTTGAAAAAATAAATAAATAAAACTATGCAGATAACAGGAGATGCCATAGCTAGTTTCTGAAAGAATACACAGCATGCCATTTTGTACCATTTGTATCCGTCATTATAATTTACAATCGAATGACTATATGGTGAGTGGTGATCATAGTACTTGTTGCTCTTAAAATAAATCATTTCCTTCCAGTTGAAACATTCAAAAAAGTTCACGTCCACCATTACTCAGTTAGGAAAATTGGAAAAAACATGTATACCTACTAAAGTAATTCAGCAAACAGGACTATCACTGAAGGTAAGAAGAATTTCCAAGATATTTCAACAAATACTTTCAGGACCTCGGTCGTTTATAATGTAGTGGTAGACAATACCTTGAATCGTCGGCTCAAATATCAACCATTAAGGCCCCGCTTGGTATGTCGGTAGGATTTCCGGAACTGTAAAATTTCCTGGCCCCACACCGGATTTTCTGCAGGACCACCACACGTTCGTGAAATTTACGCCGATATTGCCTAAAATACGGTCAATCCAAGCGAGGCCTAGGCACAGAAAGTGATAGTAATGGTTAGCGCATGACAGGGTCAGAGGATAGAGTATTAGAGTTGAGCTTGAGGACGAGGATCAGGGGGACCTTGTGGCAACAGTAGCGGTGGAATGTGTCAGTGTATCATTAACATACTAAATTATAGGGAAGTCAGAGCATGAATTACCTTGTGAGAGTTGGTCATGCATTGTACTATTCATAAGATATTGAAGACATGTGCTGTCAACACATAGACGATAGGTGAGAGGGGACCCCCTCTTTCTATTACCTCTTTTGAAGAGAAAGATTTGGCCTGAAAACCAATTCAGAAGTGCAACTGAAGAGTCTGCAGATAGAATCTCTTTGAAATATCTACAACACTTCTCACTAAAAACTTTTTCTTCAGTTGTGATTCATTTTATTAAAGGATTTCTCAAAATCCAATTTTAAAATAACGAATCCAAACTTCATTATTAGCCAAATGAAGATATTCAAAAGTCCAAGCCTAACAGGATTGTTCTTGACTTATAAAACCATACTGATTAATGTGGCCGCAGCCCGCAAGAGGAAGACTTATGCTCATACAAAATGCACAAACACTTTTTTGTGGTAACATGCTACAATGAGCAGATAAATTTCAACATTGTAGGACAAAATTTGTTAGTGTCATAGAGAAAACAGATTGTTATATTGCCAGTTCTATGGTCTCCTGAACACCATTACTTTGCATCTATGTTTTCTTTCCAAGTTCATGCAGTGCATTCATCTATTTTTTTCAGAAATTAGCTGATTTCCTGAGAACTCCATTTTTTCATAACATATGTCAATTTTATTACGACTGTCTATTCATGAGATATGTCTGTTGTCTGCCAGGGAAATCAGGAGCATAGTTATTGCACTCTTCCTAACGTCGCACACCGTTTCTAAACTATGAGAAGGTTGCATGTTGATCTTAGTGGTCACCGTAGCCCAATAGTACACATTATTTTGATCTTATATCTGGTAGGGGAGCTATTTATTTTCCTTCGCTCAGCATTACCATACTTTACACCTTTTGACATATTCACCGACCAGTACAAAATGCTACTGGAATTTTCTTCCAGATCATGTCGAAAAAATTGAATAGGAGATCAGATGCATGCTACCTTTTAAATTATTTATAGCATATATTAGGCCATTCATATTAGATACTTTTTTTTTGCGAATCAGAGAATTTTATTAATCACGTAACAGGATTACAATCACTCCGAAGAGTGTCAGCGAGAAAACCAGGGTTATAGTTGATCCACAGGCATCTCCTCCTATCACAGCTAGTTTGTCTAGCACAAAGATGGGCAGCATGATTAGCATCACGTCCCACCGCCACAATGCTGCAACTAGCTAAAACTCTCTTTATATCTCTTTGTCGGGGGGTTACCCCCGGGTAGGCTAAAGATGAGGTAAAGACATGTAAGGTTAAGGCTGTAAGCCGTCCGAGGTAGCAATTAAGCAAAGACGCAGGCGGCGTCATCCGACGTAAGGTGTACGTCGGAGGAATCATCCGAGGTATGGCCTCCGAGGTATGAACCTTGGGGCAGTCAGCTAGTTACCACAAGAACAATGTGTTATCTACCGAGGTGTAGGATCCGGAGTATCCCGAGCCAAGATGAAGCGTGGCCCGACGTATAAGTGACCGGCCAGCCGAGGTTAGCAGCAAGTATCGAGGCATGTCAGAGGAGTCACGGGTGCCGCAGAGCTCGTAGCCCGAGGCTTCAGAGGACGGCGAGGTCCGTCCACGGGATTCCCGGAAGCTCGGGGGCCTAGGAGCTGACTTGGCCATTTCGGGAAAGGTCTACAGGCTAGACCTCGGCAGGCTACTGAAGTATGACCAGAAGAGGAAAGCTAGGCCTGGCTGGCCTGACAGTCCGGCCGTTGGGCTGGCAGGAGGCAGAGGCTTGTCTTCTACCTTTTGGCCATGCCATTGTCAGTTGTAGGCAGGGGTAAAAACGTACTTCGGCCTGTGTATATATGCGGCTTCTCTACCTCCAGAGAGAGGAGGCACAAACCCTAGCTCATTTCCCCCTTCGTAGTTTCACCTTCTACCTCGAGCTCTCACTTTGGTAGCAACATACAGCTCGAGGAGCACCTTGTACCTGAGAACCACACTGATATATTGAGAGGAGCAAGGCAGGAGTAGGGGTTTTACTTCCTCACGAAGGCCCCGAACCTGGGTACATCGTGGTGTCTTTTGTGTTCTTGGCTTTCTTGGTTTCTTGTTCATGTTCTTGAGGTTTCTTGCATGTTCTTGCTCGTGCACGTCTTGAGTGCATAAACCCTCCCCGGATTCCCCCAACGACCATTCGGCCCCAACTAAGCCATACCCATGGCATCTGCCGTGATCCCACCACGACAGTTGGCGCCCACCGTGGGGCTGACAGTGGCGCTTGCTGGATCAATTCGGATGGGACCTTCTTCAGCAACTCGGGGACTCGGCATCACCATTGTCCCCCGAGCTCGAGCTTGCCGCTGTAAGCAGTGGCAGGCGCAGCCTACTTCGACAAACATCATCACCAGATCTCGGTTAGTTAATCCTGAAAATAGCTCGGGGACTGCCCCTGCCTGCCATGCATAGTTGTGTTCCCCGGGAGCAAAGTGTTTTGACCCGGGGACTTGCCAACCAGTCAAGCTTAAACCTCTGCTAGATAAGAAAAGTAACTCGGGGATTCGGTTGAGTCCATCTTTGCATCCTCGTACATAGTTTTACTGCTATGTTTACTTTTCGACATATGCTATACTTCGTTGCCTCTGATTAGTTCCGTGCCCTTTGAGTATTCATGATGTATATGTTGGACTAACGTTGAAAGGTGGTATCGGTTTCGTTGAAAATGTTCATTACCGAGGTGTTCTGTCTGAGGTGTTCTGTCCGAGCTGTTCTATCCGAGCTGTTTTGTAATCCGAGGTGTTTCTGTCCGAGGGGTTTCTGTCCGAGCTGCTCTGAAGTCCGAGGTATCTTGGGAGAATCCGAGTTAAGACTTCTCCAACATCCTGGCCTTGTAAGTATCATTTATATGTCTGCCCATGCTTTTAGATAATCTCAAACTGTGCTCGGGGACTGGCCCCTCGTTTCTACCTTGCTTTGATTAGTTGTTCTGCCCGGGACAAGATGTCTTGGCCCGGGGACTGGATAGCCAGTCTGTTTTACACCTTCTCCTAGATAAGAAAAGTAACTTGGGGACTCGGTCGAAACCGAGTCTAGTTCTTTGTGCTTAGTATATGCTGTTAGATTCGTTTTCTATCAAGTGCTATAGCTAGTTTGCTGCCTCAGTTAGTAGACTCGTTGTTCCCGTCGATTATTCTTCATGATATGTATGTTGGACTAACGTTGAAAGGTGACATCGGTTTTGTTGAGAATATTCGTTACTGAGGTATCCTGGAAAATCCGAGGTATATTGGAAATCCGGGTCATATTGGCAATCCGAGGTATATTGGAAATCCTGGTCATATTGGTAATCCGGGTCATAATGGAAATCCGGGTTATAACGGAGTTCCGAGGTGTAATGGAATTCCGAGGTGTGATGGAAATCCGGGTTATAACGGAATTCCGAGGTGTAATGGAATTCCGAGGTATAATGGAAATTCGAGGTATAATGGAAATCTGAGGCATCATGGTTATGTTGGTTATCTCAAATTTCCCAAGGTACCTGGCATTATCAGTATTCTCTAGATCGCCGTTTGTTTCGGTTTGCCATAGTATCATGGCATCATTTCATATCCCTAATCACTGTCTATTTCGGTTTGTCACAATATCCTGGCATCATTCCATATCCCAAATCATCGTTTATTCTGTTTGCCAATGTATCATGGCATTACCTGTGTACCAGATCAGTGTCTATGTTTGTTAGTCGGAGGCAACCTTTGAGATATATTTTCTCAGGTTATATGCCAGTCCAGTAGTAGCTGGAGACACTTATGTCGGTATACGCCCGGAGTGGCTAAAACCGACATGTGTGATATGCCAATGAGGCCGAGGTATCAAGACATGTGTGATATGCCAATGAGGCCGAGGTACCGAGACATGTGTGATATGCCAATGAGGCCGAGGTACCGAGACATGTGTGATATGCCAATGAGGCCGAGGTACCGAGACATGTGTGATATGCCAATGAGGCCGAGATAGCGAGACATATGAGATACATACTTGCAGGTTTATGTCGGTCCAGTTCACGCTGGCGGCATCCAAGTTCGGTACAAGCCAGGAGGGCTAACCGACGCTGGTGGCATCCAAGTTCGGTAAAAGCCAGGAGGGCTAACCGACGCTGGTGGCATCCAAGTTCGGTAAAAGCCAGGAGGGCTAACCGACGCTGGCGGCATCCAAGTTCGGTAAAAGCCAGGAGGGCTAACCGACGCTGGCGGCATCCAAGTTCGGTAAAAGCCAGGAGGGCTAACCGACGCTGGCGGCATCCAAGTTCGGTAAAAGCCAGGAGGGCTAACCGACGCTGGCGGCATCCAACTTCGGTAAAAGCCAGGAGGGCTAACCGACGCTGGCGGCATCCAGGTTCGGCAAAAGCCAGGAGGGCTAACCGACGCTGGCAGCATCCCAATTCGGTAAAAGCCAGGAGGGCTAACCGACGCTGGCGGCATCTCAATTCGGTAAAAGCCAGGAGGGCTAACCGACGCTGGCGGCATCTCAATTCGGTAAAAGCCAGGAGGGCTAACCGACGCTGGCGGCATCTCAACTCGGTAAAAACCAGGAGGGCTAACCGATGCTGGCGACATCCGAGTCTGGTAAAGTCCAGGAGGGCTGAGAACCGACATAAAATGGTGCCCATGCAGGCAACATATTTCCGGTGCAAATTGTCTATCTCGTTGTTGATTCGGGTGAGCTCGATCAACCGGATGTCGCATTTGGCCGGGAGGGCATGGCGAAGACGACCAAATTACAAAGGCGCCCATGCAGGCAGGAGGCTATGCATATGGAGATGTTTTGGTATGCTTATTTATTTTTGTAAGTCTGTGCGCGACTCTGCGAGTCCCCCACAGCCTCGGGGACTACTGTCGGGGGGTTACCCCCGGGTAGGCTAAAGATGAGGTAAAGACATGTAAGGTTAAGGCTGTAAGCAGTCCGAGGTAGCAATTAAGCAAAGACGCAGGCGGCGTCATCCGACGTAAGGTGTACGTCGGAGGAATCATCCGAGGTATGGCCTCCGAGGTATGAACCTTGGGGTAGTCAGCTAGTTACCACAAGAACAAGGTGTTATCTACCGAGGTGTAGGATCCGGAGTATCCCGAGCCAAGATGAAGCGTGGCCCGACGTATAAGTGACCGGCCAGCCGAGGTTAGCAGCAAGTATCGAGGCATGTCAGAGGAGTCACGGGTGCCGCAGAGCTCGTAGCCCGAGGCTTCAGAGGACGGCGAGGTCCGTCCACGGGATTCCCGGAAGCTCGGGGGCCTAGGAGCTGACTTGGCCATTTCGGGAAAGGTCTACAGGCTAGACCTCGGCAGGCTACTGAAGTATGACCAGAAGAGGAAAGCTAGGCCTGGCTGGCCTGACAGTCCGGCCGTTGGGCTGGCAGGAGGCAGAGGCTTGTCTTCTACCTTTTGGCCATGCCATTGTCAGTTGTAGGCAGGGGTAAAAACGTACTTCGGCCTGTGTATATATGCGGCTTCTCTACCTCCAGAGAGAGGAGGCACAAACCCTAGCTCATTTCCCCCTTCGTAGTTTCACCTTCTACCTCGAGCTCTCACTTTGGTAGCAACATACATCTCGAGGAGCACCTTGTACCTGAGAACCACACTGATATATTGAGAGGAGCAAGGCAGGAGTAGGGGTTTTACTTCCTCACGAAGGCCCCGAACCTGGGTACATCGTGGTGTCTTTTGTGTTCTTGGCTTTCTTGGTTTCTTGTTCATGTTCTTGAGGTTTCTTGCATGTTCTTGCTCGTGCACGTCTTGAGTGCATAAACCCTCCCCGGATTCCCCCAACGACCATTTGGCCCCAACTAAGCCATACCCATGGCATCTGCCGTGATCCCACCACGACACTCTTACTTCCTGACAAATGGCCATAATCTCTGATGTGTTATTAGTCTCATCATTGCATAAGTCCACCGCAACCTTGGAATCACTCTCATCATTTCATATTAGATACCTAAGAAATATTCAAGAGATAATAAGAAATCATGCAATGTGTTTGTTTTGCGGGGAAAAAGCATGCAATGTGTTAATGTGGTACTGTTGCATCTGACATTCTGGCCACTAAATTAGTTTAAGATATGCTTATCTGACAGATCGAAGTTGAAAAACATCTCATTCTGAAGGATATTCTTACAAGAAACTTATCACAGAAGTCTAATACCGTTGAATCCAAGTATGTGCTGATGAATGAAAAATAACAAGTTTTATTAACTTTTTTTTGGTCTTAGCAGAGTTATGAATGTGTATGCTTGTTAGGTAATTCATCTCAGAGAACAGAAGAATCGATTGATCTTTTGTGTCCATTGTTTTGTCGAGCTAGTATGAAAAAAACTTTATGTTATTATCCTGAAAGGCTAAGATCTTAATGTTCTATGGGCAAATGAGTAAAAGAACATCCAGATTACAATACAGAAAATTAAGAGGCATCCACAAGGTAAATTATAATCCAGGGAATCCAAGTAAATGAGTTTCTTGATATTCTGCAGCAAAACCATTTTCAGCAGTTACTCCATAAATATACTGTAGTTACAAATGTGCAACTGAATGTACAACCAAGTAGTGAGTGAAAAAGAAACGACAGAAGCCAGATCAGTTTGAGTTATGTACCAAGTCAATACAGTTGACTGCTTCACTCAAGATCCTTGGGAGCGTGGCTTACTTGCGACTTGGCGACATCAAGTGCTAAATATTTTTGCATTTAGCTGCTGAAGCTCCACCAAGAATCGCCTAATTTGAACTTTAACTTTGCCCGATATTTAGTATCCAATCCATTCATGTCCCTGAATAAAGTTCTCTACGGAGTAGAATCCGACATGCTGTTCTGGTGTCTGACTGCTCCACCCAACCCTTGAAGTGTGATTTGCACCAGGCCCTCGACTGTCAAACTCCCCATAATACAGTGTCCTGAGTGCGAAATCCCCTCGCCAAGGAAGCCAACCCTCCGGCCTGACAACCTTCCCCAAATAACAGCTAACATAGAGCGTCCTTGCGTACTCCTTCCATGGACGCCCCAAATAGAGCCTGTACGATTGCGGCTTCGACTGGAACAACTTGTTGAAATCTTTGTCACCATCCACCGTGCAGTTTTGAAACACAAACCCTGTCGTCTGCCCTGGATCAATCCTCCCATTTGCCGCCACCACATTGCGTGCACTCTTCCATGAACCCTCTGCCCGCGGCACCGTCTCAATCACACATTCCTCGAACACAGCCGCGGCATTCCCAAACACAAAATCCACAGTTCCGGTAACATGGCACCGGCGATACAGATGCCGCATCGTGCGAGCATACAGCGTGTCCTGATGCCCTCGGAACTCCACGCTCTCCAGCACAGACCGGTCGCTGTCCGAGCGGAACGCAACCGCCTGATGAGCTCCTGCCCCCGCACTATTCTCGAATGTGATGTCCCTCGCCCTGAAACCGTCGCCGGTGACAGCCACGGTCGCAGTGTCGTAGGTACCAAGCCCTTCAACCCCAACACTCCTTGAGGCGGTGATCACAGTGGCCGCCATTCCCTCGCCCACCAGCAGGATGTTGGTCTTTTCATGCGGAATCATGACGTTCTCCTCGTATGTACCTGCAGCGATGGTGATGACGAAGTGGCCGGAGGTGTAATTCGGTGCCGCATTGACAGCGTCCTGCACATTGGAGAAGTCGCACGGCTTCGCTGCTGGACTTGACTTGCAGACGGTGGCAGCCGGACGGATCCTCGCCGGGAAGGCCGCGACGGTGGAGTAGTAGGAGGAGGGTTTGGGGTCCGCGGCTAGAGCTCGCGGGGTAAGGGAATTGAGGAAGCGGGAGGTGAGCGGGTAGGATGGGAAGGAGGGGGCGGAGAGGAGATGGGAACAGTCGTACTGGTACTGCAGCGAGGCGGATGCGAGGTGGAGCGCCGCTGGCAGATCGCCGGACTCGAGGGAGGAGAGCGCGGCGCGGAGGCGGTGGAGCGAGAGGGTGAGGTGGTCGGCGCACGGGTGCGCGTAGGAGGTGGGGGACGGGTGCGCGGCGATGGCCGCCCGGAGAAGGGAGGCGGGGGCGGTGGTTTCCCCTGGCGGCGCGGTGGGTAGGAGGATGAGGAGCGCGAGGAGTACGAGGGCGACCGCTGCCGCGGCGATGGGGAGGAGGCGGCGGCGGCGGCGGCCGGGCGGGACGTGCTGGTGGTGGCCGGCGTGGGTGCGCGGCATTTGGGGAGAGATCCCGATGTGTACTAGATTGTGTTTTATTGGGAACAGTAGTTCGTGTTTCCAGTTCAAAAGCGTACTTCTCGTTAGACGTTTTCGATGTGCGTATAGACCTTTAACCAAGCGATAACTCTGATAAGAAACCGCCTCTTCCAGTGGTGCTCTGCCGCTCTCGCTCCGTGTAATTCTGCCGTGAGCTTCTACTGGGTAAATAGATGGATTTGGTCGCTGGTAGAGTGGTCCACGGGTGGTCTCCGTCCTGGAGATGCATCAAATCGCCAAGAGTTTCTCTCCTGTTCGGTTCATGGGCTGCTGGATTTCCTGGATGCTACTGCCCGCTGGCTGTTTGCCGAAATGCCCCAGCCGTGGTGCCCTTTGCCAAGAAGAAGAGGAAGGGGTACAGGGAGGTGACGCCTGATGGTGATGAGGAGAAGGAAGATGATGTCGCTGATGAGTTGGAGGGCGAGGGCAAGGATGTTGATGATGAGGATGTGGAGGAGGATGTCGGTGGCGAGGGTATGGTTTTGTGAACTCTGGTGATGTTTCTCTCTTTTCTTTTTTAGATTGAAAGTTTTGGGTTATGTCTACTGTAACCTCTGGAAGGATGAGGTTTGTTGGAGGGCTCCACGTTTTGGCTCCATTTCTTGCATCATTTGATCTGAATGTACATTTCAAACACACAGAAAACTGTATCTTAGTGTAATACTGTGAAGTGTTGGACGCTTCAGATATTCATATTTCTATAAGGTCTGCTGATTGAGTAAATGATAACATGCATGAATTAACGATTATTAGTAAACATTCACCTACAGAAAATTTAGTAGATCATATGTACATGGGAGTAAATGACTGTACCTCGTTCTGCAATTTGCAACAATTTCTTTCGATTGCATTGTGCTTACCTGGCACCCTAAGTACAGGTTAAATTGACTAAGATTCTTGAACACATGTTGTATCTCATTCGGTATCCCATTAATTGGTTGAACTGATACTTCAGTTAAGTACCTTTTAATATAGTTAATGAGTACAGTTATGTTCGATGTCATACTCACCTAAAAACAGTGATGAATTTGGGTTGTGCAGTAGTCCAGTTATGTCTGGTTATTCCGTGTTGGACATGTTCAATCTTTCGGCAATCCACTCCAGTCTATTCATGTACTGTTCTCAGCTATAAACCAAGTAATATGATATAAAGCAATTATGCCCCTTAAATCATTTGCAGATATAGTGGATGAAGACGACTATGATGATGACGATGACGATGGCGACTATGACTTTGAAGATGATTTTGAGAGTGATGATGAACAAGACCTTTATGTAAGGTCACTTTTATCTGTTCAGATCTACAAGCTTTACCAGATAACATTGACCATTGACCGCGGATGTGCATTCATATTATGGAGGTTGGAGATGGAGGTGCTGGTGGTGGAGTATCACTTGCTGGCACATGGTGGGGCAAGGAAGCATTGGCTTTGGCTGAGCAGGTTTCAGAATCATTCGACGGCGACTTGAAAATTTATGCTTTCAAGGCGACTCCAAACTTGGAGATCAGAGTACGCATTGAGAAGATGTCCACTAGGTATATTTCAGTGGTCACTAAGTATATATGAATATTAGTACAGGCATATGCTGTAACTCACATAATAGATAAACTACTAATTTTGAGTAGGTTTAACTAACTGTCTCAAGGGTGAGGGGTAAATAAATTAAGGCAAGTGTACAACAGATACACCCGAAGTTGCCATCTTAATTTGTAGCCATCTTTCTGTTTTCTGTCATTCCTCTAAGATTTGTTATCACGCACATGCTATTAGGTATGGTTCTCCGACTATTGATGACATCGAAGCGTACACAATTGCATTACGTGCAAAGTTGGATGACGCAGAGTCAGCTGACAGGATACCGAAAAACATATCCTTGGAGGTTTGCACCTCTAGAACTATATCAGAGCTAGTTAAAACCTTCTCCAGATACTCTGGGAACAAACTGATAACTTAAATAACATTTTCCTATGATGTTCTTAGCATTAAGGCATTGCATTGATCACTTTGAAGGTGTCATCCCCTGGTGTGGAGAGAGTTATCCGTGTCCCAGATGAGCTTGAACGCTTCAAAGAACGGGCGATGTATGTCAGGTACGTTGCAACGGACGAGGATGTAGCCACGCCTCAAGAAGCCGACGGCGTGTTCAGGCTCATTTCCTACGACGTGGACCTGTGCGAGTGCACCTGGGGCATAGCCGATGTGAAGATAAACCGGCAGCAGACCGGGAAGGGCAGGCCCCTGAGCAAGAAGCAGAGAGAATGGCGTCTGCAGACTCCGTTCAAGGCGCTGAAGTTAGTCAGGGTGTACTCTGAATGTTGAGCTGCTTCTTTGGGTAAACCTTCCATCTGAGGTGTTCTTGCACCTCATCCAATTTTGCTGAACGAGCACTGATAGGCGGGCCAGTGTTTGTGCAGTAGCTAGATTGTTGTACCAATTGTTCATATTCAGTGATGACAAGAGTTGCTCTTCTACGCAATCGATAACACCTGGACTATCCTGAAATTTTGCACTTGATTCATTGTTTAATTTCTCCTAGATATATAATCCACTTGGCTAATTATCAATCTTCCTGTAAATAGTATACTCTGGTGTTTTTGTCCTACTGAATGAAACGGGTATAGCAACTGCCTTTCAAATCAAAATAATAATTATTCGCAACCTCTTGCCAACGAAAGTAGATTACTTGCTCAACTGATCAAACTGCCAGGTAGGAACTAGGGAAATTTATCAGCAACTAGACCAGCTAGAATAAATAAGAGTTAGCATATAAGACCAGAGGAATATTGATCAAGCGACACTTGTTAATGTAGTAACCCCGGGGGATTATAGTACACACTCTACATGTGATACGAAGGAACACTGACACAATATTTTTTTTTCTGTACCGCACGTGTGTATGCATGTGTGCTAGTTTGACGCTTAGACAAAGCCCAGCAAAGGTGAGACTTTGAGATAGATGGCCCATTTTCTTGGTAAATTATGTTAGTGGAGTAGTAGATATTCAGAACAGAACAATCTTAAACTCAGTTTTGGGTGGTCTAGCTGCTGTTCCCTAAGCTGTGTGACGGGAGCTCAACCAATCATTCAGGCATCTATGCACGTCAAACATTTTTTGTATTCAAGGATATGTGTAAATTAAACAAGTTGACCTAGACATACAGTATTTGCCCAAGTCGAACCTTAGTCGCCCGCACAGATATGACTAAATAGCTAGGCAGATCGATCTAGCCAGTGAAGCTCCACAAGTTCATGACTAACGAGTTGCTTGTACCGAACAATCTGCTACATGTATGCATGGCAATATATATGAAATGAGACCAAGCAAGTACATTGCATGCGATTTCACACTCCTAAGTATTGTGTTTATTTATGTTCGTGACGTAAGCCTCTCTAGCTACTTGTACATACATTAGGTTAAATATAAATTTGATATGGTATAGTTAAACCTCAAGTACTCACATAGTTTATGCAGCAGGCATCTACCGGTGAAAAGCATATGTTCAACATAATTGATCTCACAATTCTGGTTTCAACAGAACAACCACCCACAACGGCATTTCTAGACCCATGCCCTGCTAGAGGCCCCTCCGCTCCACCCCCTCGGCTCTCACCCCACCCCATCCCCAGGCAGAGCGGATCGTTAGGCCATCATGTCTTCAACATAAAAGTTGTGAGGATCTTAATTCCCATTCGAGGTGCGATCATAGAATTGTGTAACATAAGTTAAATGTGCCATGTACTACGTGTTATCCGTGAGCCAAGTAATGGTGTGAGGGTAAGATCGATGTTATATCATTGATTGATCACGATCCATAGGTCCATAAACTTCACGAGTTGCATCGGATTATTTGGCCTGGTACATATTTTATCCAAATGTCGCCATATAGCTCTTTTTACATTGTATGATTCTTTCTTGTAACGATTTTAAAGAGCTTTGGGGCACGTCAACAAAAACCTCGTTACTTGACCAATTCTCCTGCTAGAATACGCCTTGCTCCACATCTCATATGCCGATCTTTGTAGAGGCTCATGATTTCATCAACATTTACAGTTCCGAAGCGTCTAAGGAAGTTGTGTGAAGCCGGCCCAAGTAGGCCTCCAATGGTAGAAGCACTTAACTTGTTCAAAAATAAACTTAAAAACAAATCCCTATGCCGCGGTATATAATCGATGGTAGATGGAGGGGTCTATCTAGAGGTGGGTTCATGCGTTTTGACCAACACCATATGTAGTTCAAAATGGACATTTTTAGAAACAAAAGAACTAAGGTTGCTTGTAACAAAAATTTACTTATAGATATTAATTAGACCAAGCTGCATGAACGATGGTGTGGCTTCAGACTTGTCAATCACGTATTTACATAAATTACTCCTCTAGCTTGCTGCCTGTCGATCATATATATAGCCACCCAGAGTATGTACATCGATACATAGGCAGCGCAACGGTGCAAACCTATAATCCCTTCCAGCTGCAAGTGTGGCTCTAGTGAATTGATCCACCAGTAGCAACGATGTCACCGTACGGTCACCAGCCACCTCCTCCTCCACCGTCGGCAACACCACCTTATCCCCATTACGACCCACCGCCGTCTTCTCCCCCTTACGTGCCAGTGCCACCGCCGTCGTCTCCACCTTACGTGCCAGTGCCACCGCCATCGTCTCCCCCTTATGTGCCGGTGCCACCGCCGAGCTCCTATACCCCATACCTGCAGCCACCTTCCTACACGCCATCTCCAACACCAACTTATTCCGATCCACCAACGCCGTATAGCCCCGGCCCAGACGTCCCAACACCTTACCACAGTCTACCTCCGGCGCCAACGCCGTGCTATCCCGGCCCGCATGTCCCAACGCCGCCGTACGTTCCAACACCAGCGCCGAACGATCCCTATGGCTCCAACGGCACCGGCTACACACCGCCGTCGCCGGGAGGCCCAGGATATTGGCATGGAGGGCACATCGCCATCGTGGTGCTGGTCCCCATCGTCGGGCTGTGCCTCCTCGGGCTTCTCGTGGGGCTCTTGCTGCTGGCGCGGCGGAGGCGGAGGGAGCCGGAGCCAGAGTGTCCGCCGGAGGAGGTTTCTGAGTACGTTCGCGTGCAGGAGCAGGTCGTCCACGGGCCGGCAGGAGACGTCGTTGTGGTCGAGGTCCTCGACGAGGTCATCGTGCAGCAGGAGCATGGCGTCGTCGGCCATGCCCACGGACGGGGCGAGGGGCCGTGCTAGACATACATGGCCCGTCACGTATCTGATAACTGCAGTACTGCCCACGATTGGTATATTTGGTAATAAGCTAGTAGCTGTAGCTTACATCTATGCAGATGTTGTAGTGTGGCGTGTGATTGGTGAGATTGCATATTTACGTACATCAATTGTTGTTTGAATTTAATTTAAAACGTGTTAGCTAGTTGCATGCAGGCATGGAAAGTGTATCCATGTTAATTTGGGAGTGTCTATGTAATAATCGTGATGCTTGGATGCATTGCATGGACCTAGAAGTTCTGTATTTATTTGGATGCGTACTATATATACCTGTATTTTTTAATGAAATGCATATAAAGATTTGTGTCGTGACATGTCTCCACAGATGTTTTTCAATTTGGAAACAATTACTTTCTCTTATCAATACATTGTCTTCCTCTCCAATCGTATTGCTGTCGACGGCAGGCAAAAGAGTTAACAGTGTATGTGATCTCCCATGCCAGAAAATTGGTGCCCCCCCCCCCCCCCCCCACCCCCACACACACACACACACTGTAGGCCATCTCAAAAAAAAAAAAAAAACCCGGCATCAAATGCAAAATTGGGCCCTAAAGTTGAAAAATCAAACAACCAAAACATAACAACCCAGCTCAATTTCGATTGAAAATATCATCTATCTATATTTCTTAAAATAAAATCTTCAATTATATTTCCATAATTAATATGAGGTTCCTTCTATTTCTTTCCTCCTACATTATTTCACAACTAAAATCATGCTTCCTAATGCAAGATGAAATGATGATGGACGAGAATTACAGAAATAAACACCTTTTTCTATATATAATTGACTAAGAAGCTCTGGTGGTCCAAGCGACGGTACATAGATTTTGAAATTAGGAATTTAGGAGTAACAAGAGAAAATAATTTAAAACCCAGTACGTCCTCACTCGTCGTCTGTCACATTCTCAACTCGCTGGTCATGGCCATCGCCGGCAGGGGATGCGTCGATCCATCAAAAAACAGAAGTACCAAAATGCCAAACGAGCGGATAAAAGATTATGATTCATGAATCATGGGCTATGTGTGTGGCTTCTGCACTTGTCAAGGATAAATAAAAATAATAACAATTTTTACTGAACTTTTATACGTATCTAGTATTACAAATATAAGTTTGTATTTGTTGGAATAATTTGACCACATAACTTGCAACTTTAAAAAATATTAGTTAGTGTATTTTTTGTTTGTACAAAATAATAATGAAAGATCTGCAATTTTAACAAATATTAGTTAGTGTATTTTTTGTTTGTATAAATATTAGTTAGTGTATTTTTTGTTTGTACATAACTATTTTTTTCTTCAACTAATAATTATATAATTTATATATATTTGTGGTAAAGATCTGCAAAGAATATGATCTAATAAATATTTCAATAGTAGTTTCTAGTTCATGATTAAGTAAGCATATTTATATAAAATCTTAGAGTATAAACTGAACCAATGACATTATCTTTACTTCTTTTTTATGGTCAAATTGTCTAGCAAGTAAAAAAATTAACAGTGTGCATACTCTTTAATTGGTATTGAAATAATATTGTTTAGAGTAATAACCAATGAATATAAAATGGTGAGGATTATAGTATGTTTGCATATGTAAATTGTATTGTTTGATATACTCTTATCCTGGTGTATACAAGTCGCTGGTCAGTTTATTAAATAAAAAAATATTGCCTGGAATTAAATATGTAAATACTCCCGAAGTGTATGGATTGAGCTGTATAATGGCATTTTTGCATTTTGTCTTGTGAAACATAGTAAAATTTGTGCGTTGTTGACCGCAAATGAAATTTGTGTTTTAGGTTCTATTTGGAATCTTTTTTTTTAAATCAAGTTATATCAATATCAATCTATTTTAGTGCATGGCAATACTTCATTTTTTTAATCTCCTTTCTCTATTTCAGAAAAAGAGAGTTGGAGCACATTTTCCAATACTTCAGAAAAATAGTTAGAGGGCCATAGTTTTAAAAACTGTAATATTTTATTGAGCCAAACACCTCAAATTATGTTAATTGTAATAATTTATAAATCATAGTATTCTGAAAATACTTTGCTGCCGAACACATCTTTATTTTTTTACTGAGGGAGTATTAAAGATTTTATTGGTGTAATGGATAATAACATCGTGATTGTTGGTCCCTTCTCTTCTTTCGGCCCTGGGCGGTCGCCTTTCTTTTCCGGCCTATGGGCGAGCCCTGCCTCTGATCCATAATAAGTGTCGCCGATCTAGGACACGGCAATAATTATGGATCGGAGGGAGTACATAGGTCTAGTTGGGCCTTTTTCTTCTCTACTATTCATAGTGGGCCTTCTTGGCTGTTGGATCCTCAAGCATTGATGTACTTTCTTTTCTTTTTTTTCCTTTTTGGCTGATTAGCAGATAGCCAGATACTTTTTGCTTGACAAAATGTTTTATACTGTGGAGCAGAGGGGGTACTCAGTAATTCCCCCCGCGCGCATTTCGCACAGGCCCGGCCTTGAGGGGGTTCAGGAGGGGCGGCCGCCCCGGTCCTCCGAAACCAAGGGCCCCCCAGTTGGCAGATGTAGCGTCGGAGGAGGTTCTGTGGCAGCGCCATTGGAGCAGGTCGAAGTTTCTGTGCGTGTTCGTGAGGAGGACTAAGCGTTCTGCTCCTTTCCTACTTGGGCCTTTTACTTTTCCTTTCGTTTGGGCTTGTGTAGGTTAGCTCGGCCTATTTTCTTAGTTATGGTGAGTCTCATTCCCTGATGTGGTCATTGGGACGTTATGCACACACACACACATGAGATCAGTTTCAGACGGCGGAATTTGAATATATCTCTTCAAATGAAAAAGGCACATAGGCTCTTGCTCGAGATCAATGTATTCTGATGTAGGTTCGGATCCCTGCAAACTAACGGGCGACCGACGATTATAACCTGAAAAACAGGTGGGATGGGCTCGGTGGCTTGACCATGGCCAGAAATCAATCTAGGGAGTGCCGCACAAAATCGACTCAGTTTTATTTTCCATCATCCGTTGATTTCTCTGATCATTTGTCAACGCAGAACTGCAAGGTATGAGTCTAATTTACCATGTAATATGCGTCATGTGGGACACCATTCGATCGCTCCATGGCAGGAGTTAGAGTCGAACAAACGTTGGCTCTCACGCGAACATACCGAGAGGTGAGAAGCCGAGTCGTTGAGTGGAGATCGTACTCTATCCAAAGCTACCGCGACAACACGGTTCTAAGCAGAGTCGATGTTAAAAGATATTTATAGGGCCCATATTTAAGTTTCGCCATGGCTCCCGAAATCTTAGGACCGGCCCTGATTTCGCAAGTCCAGATACAAAGGAGTAGAAATAACTGATCTAATTTTGATTTGAGCGCCTTATCTAATTTTGATTTGAAGTATAGTGGAACCAATTGGATAAACACGAACATCAATACTCCAACATATTGACCTTGTTATTGAGCACATTCAGATACAAAGGAGTAGAAATAATTGAAGGAAGCACTTCAGCTAAATAGCACAAAAATTACATCGAACAACCTTATGTTTTTGAAGGAAGGTCGAATTACATCAAAGATCAATGGATCTTAATTCTCAAAGAACATAAATCCAGCCCAAACATCATAATGTAAGGCACATGGCAATGTCATACTGTTCCCTCTTGGCAAGCAGCAGGATACCAGGCGTCCAGGCGTAAAACTTGCAACCGTGGGCAGGCGGCAACAACGCCCTCATAGACGGCCACGGGCGTGGAGTCCGGCAACTCCTACAGCCTGAAGGCTGCAGGATGAGTGTAGTGAGCGCAGTGAACCCCTGAAGCGGTAGGGGCAAGCAGTTGGCAAGCTTCACGCTTTGCAGTCGCAGACCAGTTTCGACGGGATTTCTACAGATGCGACCACAAGGAAGTTCCTTTTTTTTTTTTTTTGAACAGCAAGAGGCACCGGAGGTGCCAAATATATTCAGCTCAAAAACAGTATACAACATGTGTTACAATGCCTGACACAGAGAGGTTTGCAAGAGCTGTTAACGTGGGACAGACAGAGTTTCTATGAGCTGAATTCCTGCAACTAAGATTAGGCTCAGATCGAATTGATCGTATTGCCTGTTGAGCGCAGTTGTGAGCAACACCATTGAATTCCCTGGATATGTGAAAAATATTGGGACGAAGGTGCGCTGTCAGATTTCTGAAGTCCGAAACACGCTTTCTGATCTCCCAAGGGACATAGCCATCCGTAAGAGACTTTGCTGCAGCTGCATGAGTAAGAGGTAAGCAATCTGATAGGAACATGGGCTCCTGTAGCTTGAGCAATGACGCAACATGCGCCGCTAGTTCAAGGGCCGCCGCTTCAGCCTGCAATGCAGAAGAAACTTCCATAGCAGAAGCTAGAATGAAAATGTCGATGTCGTATCCTTGCTCCTTGAAGTGGCAGTAGACACCGAGACCAGCCTTTCTCTGGGGATTGGCCGATCTAGCTCTTTGCTTCCATGATGCATCTGTATAGAGTTTGGGACCTACAAACAGAGTATCAGTTTTCGCCATACCGCTTGGAACCAGAGTAGCATCCGCCCTATGAATCTGAAGCTGACTTGGTCGGTTTTCTTGAGACTGCGATGAGTGCGACGATGAAAGATCAGCAGTAGAGGACGTGTCCACTTTTGAAAGCAAAGCTTGAGCTGCAATATTCACCTGGTACGGCCATCCGACTTTCCTGCAAAAAAGAAATTCATTCCTGGATTTCCACAAGCACCACAAAAAAGTGAATATATTGTGCAAAGAGGCTTGAGGGTGCCTGAGATTAGTAATATTGAAAACGATCTCCGAAACTGAGGTGGCATTAGCAGTGAAAATATCAGTGCGAAGATACCAAGGTGGAAGAAACCAGGCTGCTCGAGCAAAAGGGCATGTAAAAAACAGATGTATGTCGTCTTCTGTTTGACCACATCTAGAGCAAAGTGAAGCAATGTGTTTGGAGCATCTTGCTGCCCTTTGTCCAGTGGGAATTGCTTTTCTGAGAAGCCTCCACGCAAATACCTGAATCCTTGGAGCCAAGAGCTTATTTTTCCACACTTGATTCAGGAGTTGGACTGTTCGCGCCTGAACCTGAACTGGCGCCGGCTCACCTGAGTCCTGCAAAAACTGAAGACAAGTACGGTATGCACTCTTAGAAGTGCATTGGCCATTAGGTGTTAACTTCCAGCAGAGGATATCAGGGTCAGCCAAAGAAATAATAGGAGTGCGCTTGATGATAGAGGCAGTGGGTTGCATAAATAAAGAGTCAATCAAATCATTATTCCAAAGTTTTTGTCCAGGGATCCAGAGGTCCGACACCACCGCCGGATAAGAAAAGTTGGCCTCCTGCAGAATAAGATCGTCGTAAATTCTAGGCCAAGCCTCGCACCAGGGAGTGTTCCAGATCGAGATGTTTCCCTGAGTGATTTGGTAAAAAGAGTTACGATGCAAGAGAGGGATGACTTTCAGAACCGAGGTCCAAAAGGCCGACTTGGGTAGATTGGGCTTGGGCCTCCAGATGGAAGAATCGTTGAAGTATTTGGATTTCAAAATGTTATGAAGAAAGCCGTGGGGATCCTTGGCTATTCTCCAGGCTGCCGAAAGAAGCAGGCCTTGATTTACAGCCTGAAGATTTCGAATTCCTAACCCTCCTTCTTTTTTTGGCGCACAAATATCCTTCCAGGCCCTAAGGCAAAGAGCTCTAGATTTTTGGTCACCCGAGACTCCAGTCCACCAGAAGTTTCTAATGATGGAGGTTAGTTTTGCCAAGAACTTTTTGGAGAAAATTATGTTTGACATGTAGTAAACCGGAATAGAGGCAAACACAGAGTTAATAAGTGTGATCCTGGCCGCATGAGACAAAGTGTTGGCTTTGTAGGTACTGAGCTTTGCTCTAAATTTGTCAATGATGAAGTGGTATGCTTCTGACCTGTTCTTGCCTGGGAGGATCAGAGGGTGGCCGAGGTGCTTAAAAGCGGCATCTATGAGAGGAACACAGAAAACTTGCCTAATAGCATTAGCCTCTTCAGACCGAACATGTTTGCTGAAGATAATGCCTGACTTATCCCAGTTTGGGGTCTGTCCTGAGGCCTGACAAAAAGATTGAAGAATGTCTTTCATGTGATTCGCCTCCTGAACCGATGCCCTGCCACAAATAAGTAGATCATCTGCAAAGAGCAAAGAGTGAACAGGGGGGCAATTTGGTCCCAATATGACTCCTGTGAGAGAGCTATTAGTCATGGCATCCTGCAGTGCTAGAGAAAGTTCATTAATAGCAAGAACAAACAAGTAGGGGGACAAAGGACATCCCTGCCTAATACCCCTGTGACTGACAAAATTCGCATACGGCTGGCCATTAATAACGACTGAAAAAGTAGGCGAGGAAACACATGCGTGGATCAAATTTATGAAATGTGGATGCAGCCCTTTACGAGAGAGCGCAGCAACAATAAACGGCCATTCTAACCTGTCAAAAGCTTTAGCTAAATCTATTTTGAGCATAAAAGCTTTTTCCTTCCACGTGGACAGAGCAAAAGAATGGGTGATTTCCTGGGCTACAATGATGTTATCACTAATTCTACGACCTTCAATGAACGCTTGTTGGGTGGGATGGATGTAGTCCGGCAGGTGAGTTTTAAGTCTGTTAGCTAGACATTTAGCAATGAGTTTATAAATGACATTACACAGGCTAATAGGTCTATAATCTGCCGGGACCAAAGGAACCAATTTTTTTGGGATAAGAGCTATGTGGGTGTCATTTATATGAGAGGGAAGCACAGCAGTTTGAAAGAAATTCTTTACCAGTTGATAGACGTCGTCTCCAATCCAATTCCATGTTGCAATATAGAATTCCACATTGAAACCGTCTGGACCCGGGGAGGCATTTTTCTTCATGTCATTGAGCGTGTTCCAAAGTTCCTGCTTATCTGGGATAGAGTATGTAGCATCCTGCATGTCTTCCGGAATAGAAGTGTGATGGAATGGTCTACCCAAGTTGGCAGTTGTTGAAGCAAAAATAGACCTGAAATACGCGACAAAAGTGTGGCTAATACGATCAGGCATAAAGTGGGTTAGATTATTTTCATCCTTGATAGAAACAATGGTATTCCTCCGGCGTCTTTTTGCCACCGCACGATGAAAGAAAGCTGTGTTTCTGTCACCTTCTTTAATCCAATTTTTCTTCGCCCTTTGCCTGTAGTGATCATCCAGTTTTGAGGCACATTGTTCATACTGGGCAATTAAGGCCGCCTCCTGACCATGGTCTTGCAAATCCGTCGGCTGAAGCTGGATATTCTGGATTTGAGATTCTAAATCCCGAAGCTCCTGTTGCAGAGGTCTTTTCTTTACAAGGAAGTTCCTAGACTCTTTATTTTTTAGACAGGGAGTTACTAGACTGGCGGTGAATGGGCGATAAGGGGCACAATTTCGGCCTTTATGATCACCGTAGCCCGTTTGAAAGTCACCTGGCCCATGTATGAACATTTTCGATTCATGTTGGCATACAATATGACTACTTATTTGAGTTCTAGAAAAACACTTATCGTTATTTTCATATAGCATGGAAACATTTGTCCCGTTAGTGTGAACATTTTGTTTTTGATATACATAAACAATAATGCAAATTTAATGAACTTGTAACTACCTTTTTTTTCTTCCACCTATCAAGTTAATTCTTATATTTATTACAATTCACATATTTTTAGAAATATTATCATTTCGTGTATTTCATATCTCGGTGTGCCCAAGCATAAAATGCGTTGCAAGTACATAACGAGTAGGATGAGTGGTTTTCACTATATACCAAAAGGTGTAAAGTGCATTATAAGTATTTAAACTATTTTTCGGTATCTGATGTTGATCCCGGTTGATCTTCGAAATTCATTATGTCAATGGAGAAATCTCATGAATTCCAAAGGAAAATTTCTTGATGCTGAGGGAACTTAAGCTTTCAATCGATGGGGACATTATATGATACTCTACCCGGTGAAGGAACTTCGGAATCAAGTTACAATTATAATACAACTTACCAGACACCGACAGAACAACTAGAGAATAGTACGAGCTTAAATTGAAGTACTACCTCCCATCTGCTAAGTCAGCTGGATCGGGACAAGGGTACGCGTATAGAAAGAGTCAGGAAAGTTAACTAGGACTTAGCCTCAAAACTAAGCAAAGTCTTGACTTAAGCAGTTAACCCATGCTGGCTAGCTATAGAGCTAGCTAAGTCACATGGTAAAGGGAATTGAAGAATTAGTTTTTTTTTTTTTTTTTTTTGCGGATATCTGTAATAATCACAAGTGTGTCGATCTCCAAAGTCAACAGCGGAGACCGATCGAATCGACATATCTGTAATCTTTTGCAGGTGTGACATAATTAAACATCTGGTCTAAAATATACGTACCCATCGCCATCTATATCTCTCTCGCGTTGCCGTGTTTCTGCTCTTGATTTTGGCTCCTTGTTGGTTGGATTTTGCTGTGCCGCGACGCTGTCCCAGGGTCGATGACAGAGCTGGCGATCGATAATCCATTGAGAGATAGAAAGGCGTCGGGAGTGGGAGGGGGAAAGGTTTAAATAAACGGAGGGGATACACTGCGCGCGCAACTTGCTGCGAGTTTTCATTTCTCCTGTCTAGCTAAGCCAACTTGCTGCTTGGCTAGTTCCATCACATATAAAGGAGTTGGAATGGTTCGTTCAAAAGAGAGTGATCGATTTGTTTTCCATTGTTAATCCCTTTCAGCATGAATGAAAGGGACGATTTCTTATTAAGCTTTTATGAGAGAAAATGGTGCATTCAATTGTATGTCACCTCATTGCTCCTGTTAGTTTGCACTATATATGCTGTCCAATGACACGACGTGGCGCATCAAGTAATATCGGTATACGTATGAGGAGAAATGCAAATCTGAAGTGCGGTCTAGATGCATCTAAAATCCTGTTTGCACGCCTACTACATTAAGATCTGTTCATTTATTTCTGTTTCTCACATTTGCAACTTGTTTTCTTAAGGCATCTCTAACTGATCCTCTATCCTTAAGCACCCTCAAACGCCTCCCAATACTTTAACTCTTTGACCCGCTAAATAAATCGGTTCCTAGCCGATCATCTAAATTTAACTGTCTAACAGTTTTGGTTGTCAAAATCTTTCTAGTTTTGATTTACGTACTAAATTTCAACTAAATTGCTTTAAATCCAAACATAATAATTAAGATTTAAACAATTCATGAATAATACATATTTAAAGTTTACAAACCAAATTATTCAAATCCAAACACACGGAAGGGTTCAAATGGAGTAAAGAGCAACAATGAAATGATGTGGACTAACCACTGATGGTCAACAAGATCAATTTGATGTTGAGTATGAATCCCTCAATTGCCGATGCTTCGACGTGCTGCAAGAAATCTCAGTATCCTGTTTACATCATGTCTAGGCTCAACCGAATCACCATTTGAGATGTATTCATAGTTCTCTGGTATCTCATGCTCATCTTTAATAAGATGCTTCGCTGTGTTGCCATAAATCTGTGTATCATGTTTGCATCTCTCTCCCTCTCTTTCTCTCCGTCATCTTCTTTCATGCATTGCAAATCAATAAGAAGCCCTAGCTTCGCCAAGCAGCTACACAAAACCAAGTATGACGAAATGGAGGGTAGAAGGGGTATGATGCTTCCACCCACACGGCTTAAGTAATGGTGTTGCCTCAATGCCTCTATCCCCGCGGAACATCGCGACCTTTTATTCTCTTTCATTTTTTTTAACAGGAATAGGCCCGAAGGGCCTCAAAGCTGCATTAACTTGTTGTGGCGATGTTACAGTTCACAGTAAGGACCCCAAAAAAAAAAAGAGAAACACAGAATAGTCCTTAGCTATTACAAAAAAGACCCTCTACTATTCGAAAAGCAATCGGGTCCTTCGTCTCCATCAGAGCAGAGAGGACTACCGTTGTGGCCTTCGTCGACGGTGCCGGGGACATAACCACTTAGCATCGGGGAGAAGGGGAACGCCCGCGCTGGTCCATCGATGGGCCTCTAGCTGGAGGTTGGAGAGACGTCGGAATCCATGACCTGTGCCGTATTGAGCCATCTGTTGGCCTTCAGAGTCAGCGGCCAAACTTGTACCGCCGTGGTTGTTCTCCTGGTTATATATAGCAGACACCCGCCACTGTGTCCGAACCCGCCAGTACGTAGTGCTATCTTCCTCCACTCCCTCACCACCACGGTCGGCCACGGGGAGAGAGATAGCGCCACCACCATGGGAAGAACAACGGAAACCGAAACACTATTGAAGAAATAGGCGCCGTCGAGCTCCTTCCTGCCCTCCCTCATCGGGAGCACGCCGAAGAAAAGTGACAGCTTCCATCCCGCACCGCGCCCAAGCGCGAGATGGAGCCAGCTCAAACCCACGGCCTTACTAAAGGAGATGCCGGTAGGCCTCCCTTTCGCCATATCCGGCCAGCGACGCCGACGGGATAGGCTCGGGGTCCGCCCACGGGCTCACAGGGGACTCTCAAGATAAGTGGAGAGAGAAGAGACGGGTGAGAATGAGAGTGCCTTGAAAGTAGTTTCTACTCTTCCATGGAAACCTAGCATATCATCAACCATTCCATTCTCATTTAGACCTCTACCCAAACACAATCACATATTTTTTTTCCCGGAAGGTGGAAAACTATCGGCATCACCTGATCACCATCGATTGATGCACTCTAACTATCGTCCGTCTGGAAAAGCACTCTAAAAATACACACATGTAGTTGGATGACACGTGAGCATCATCAACCCCTCACCCTGGCCGTCGCGTACGCTACCAAACTTCCCGCGAGCGCCAAAACTCCACAGCACACCACGGGAAGACTCCAGACGGGGAGCCAGGAGAAAGAAAAGGAAAGAAAAAAAGGAGACGCACGCACGATCACGCAAACCGCCGCGCGCAGCGCAGGTAGCCACGACGAAGCCTCCCTCCGCCGTCTGACACACCGGACCCAGCCGTCAGCCGGCCACCGTCGTTTGCGCACGTGGATCCCACGGCGGCGTCGCCGTCGCTGCAGCTGCCTGCCACCCACCCACGGGCAGTCAGTAACTACCATTTTTTTCCTCAAGCGAAACTCCACGCAAAAATATCTATCTCCTCTGCTTTTGTCTGCTCTACTCTTCTTTCTCCTCCTCCTCCTCGCCTAAAGCAAGCGTCGTCGTCCGCCGCTCCTACCTCGCGCCTTCCTCCTCCTCGCGCGCGCCTCTCTCCTCCCCTCCGCCACACCCTCCCAGCGCGCCCCAGCACGCTCTACGCCGGCGCCGCTCGCCTGTTTGCGTAGCCCGCCGCGGCGATGCCCGTGCCCGGCTGGTGGCCCGGCAAACTGAGGCCCAGGTGCAAGGCCAAGCCGGCCGCCGCGTCCGCCGCGACCTCCCCGCGCAAGTCCGTCGACCTCGACTACCCGTCCCCCTCGCCCACCCCCAGGCCGAGGGAGAAGACCCGCAGCCTCGACTCCCCGGCCGCGCGCCATGGCGGCCGCTGCTGCGGAGAGGAGCTGCAGTACAAGCTCCCACTCCCCGTGAGTGACCGAGACCCGGAGACCCTGGCTGCGGGGTCTCCGTTTGAGGACGCCACGGCTGCGGCCGCGGCCGGCGTGGGCTGCTCGTCCTCGCTGTCGGGGTCCAGCGTCTGCTCTTCCTCGCCCGATGACGCGCCGGATCACCATGTGTCGTCTAGGTAAGGCGCTGATCGTCTAATTCTTAGCTTGTTGCTGCCTGTTTACAGCTTAAATTCGCTAATTCGCTGAAGCCTACAGCCCGCTGCCTGCCCGGCGCACCAGTTCAGTTCTCACGTTTATCGCCAAGTTGAAGCTAATTTATGCGATACCGTCCGTGATTGAATTCGCGGAATTGGTTTATTCGAAATGCAGAGGCTTTAGGTTTAGTGTGAACTGTTAGTTGGGTTAGAAACTTTTTTTAGGAATTTAAGTCAAAATGGAGACTTGGCAGCGAATATTGCGACTTCGCACCAACTTCAGCTGTTGACCTCGTCCATGCTCGTTCCACTTGTACTGTCGTAAGCCACGCTTCATTATTTTTGGTAAAGTTTGTATCGTAGGCTGGATGTCTAGAGATTCCAATGCATGTTAATGGTTTATGGTTCAAGACATATTCATAAAAAAAATTGAACAACTTTGTGTTTTGGTGGGAATGCAGATTTGTTGCTTCTGCTAACTCATTGTTTATTCTTGCAAGAAAATTATGTCCACGAGTAAAGATTATCCTTATGTTTTGCACTCAATTATGACGTATTTGGGAGCATGTGATTTTGTTCCAGTGCCAAGTTAGTATGTTCTTATTTGGTAACTTGAATTAGCGCGTTGTTTGTAGCTCTCCGTTACGGTATTGATATGCTTCATTTTAAAATGATATCGATATATTTGTTAATGGCTCTTGGTTTCTTGGTGTATCTCTAGGTCTATGGATCCGGTTGCTTTTGCCAAGAGAAGAAATACGCCATCTGACTCACCTATGATCGTAAATGAAGACAACCACTTCATGTCTCGCAGTATGCCCCGGGAGCATCAGAAGTTTTTTGAGGTGCCTTTCTCTAATGTGAGGGAACTTAATTTGCAAAACGATGACCTTCAAGCTGTGAAGCCAGTTGTTCACGCGGCCGAGTGTGGTGTGAGGATATATTTGATCCAAGAACGAGAAGCCCTTCCCCTGGCCCAAAAGGCCATACCTTTGCTATGAATAATGTTCATTCAAGAGAATTTGGGTTTAGCCCAAGGTCACCATTGAAAATGGTGGATGGTTTGAGGAGTCCGCCTCATCCCTTGCCACTTCCTCCAGCTCCCAGTGTTTGCTCACCTCTACCTACATCTCCCACTGCTTGCTCGCCTCTCTCTGCATCTCCCACTGCTTGCTCGCCTCTTCCTACATCTCCCACTCCTTGCTTGCAATTCCAGTCACAGTGGAGAAAGGGGAAATTATTAGGGAGTGGTACATTTGGCCAGGTTTACCTTGGATTTAACAGGTATCATGTTTTTGCATTATTTACCATTTAATCATCATTTGGAATTGAATGCATTAGTGCCGTATTTATATGCTGTAAAACCTGTACAAAGATATGTGATGCATAAATTGTTGAATATTCAAGTAGATGTGTTTATAAGTTGACATATGAGATTATGTAGCATCTAACTCTCAAGAGATAATGCCTAATGGAAATGAACTCAACATGCTGTTCTTTCGCTCATATTTCCTTCTGCCGAATTTTGTATTGATTGAATGTCTTGTTGTGTTACCTAAATGTCTCAAGAAAACAATTTGCACAAGAACTCTTATATCATGACCAATTATGCAGTGAGAATGGGCAGTTTTGCGCGATTAAGGAAGTACAAGTTATTTCAGATGATCCACATTCGAAAGAACGACTCAAACAATTGAATCAGGTTACTTGATTATCTTAATTCAGCTAGCTTAGTTATCTTTCTCTGTACTGTAACAATATTTACCTTACCTGTATAGTTGACTCAACATGTTATTCATTTCCATATTGACAGGAAATAGATATTCTTAAGCAACCATCACACCCGAACATTGTGCAGTACTATGGAAGTGAGATGGTAAGTTTTATTTGCTAAACCATCACATTTGTGTATGTGCGACCATATCCAAATAATTGTTTGCTCTTTCGTTCCATCCATATTTTTATGGACAGACTTGTAAGGGGAAATGATGTCAAGTATTTATAAAGTTGAAAGAAAATTAATGATGTGTGCATTAAGGGTCATGCACATATATAGTTAATGTCCAATTTGCGGGAAATTCAGTTCTACTTCTGTTTACTAATGATAAATTTTATCATAATAAAAATTTGTTGCTACTGTCCTTGCTCTTGAAACAACACCTTGTGTCATACCTGGAACACATTGTGGAAATATTGCATGTATATGCACGAGAAGTCGAGGTCAAAACCTGCCTACATATAAAATTAAACAGTCTAAACTAACGATGGAGTAACTAGGTTGCCCATATACTAACATAGGATCACTTAAAGAATGATTAAATGAATTCCATTCAATGCTGCATAGACGGCTAAGAGAGAGGTGGGAAGTCATATCTTAAATGGTTCTTAGAGTTACTGTTGTGGCAAGGGCATGGTGGGGACATGCACATGAAATATTTACCAGGTTACTCATTTACAGTGGTTTCACCAGTTTTTACGCTTAATCGTACCAAAGAAATGGAGAAGTACTTGCAAACTAATTGGCTATACTTAAAACTTTCTAACTGTGTACCTTTCTGTACAGACTGATGAAACACTTTCAATTTACCTTGAGTATGTTTCTGGGGGTTCAATTCACAAGTTACTTAGGGAGTATGGCCCTTTCAAGGAACCAGTGATTCGCAGTTATACTGGTCAAATTCTCGCTGGTCTTGCATATTTGCATGGGAAGAACACTGTCCACAGGTAATATACAGCTTATCTAATTGTTACTCTTTCCATAGGCAGTACAAAATTGAATAATCGCTTAATAGTTCTTTTTCCTGGCAGAGATGTTAAAGGAGCAAACATACTTGTTGGCCCTAATGGCGAAGTTAAACTTGCTGACTTTGGCATGGCTAAGCATGTATGCAGTTTTTCATTTCCACCCCCCTCCCTACCTCCACTGTGTGTGCGTAGTACTATGTAGTACTATCATAAGATTTAGTATTCTCTGGGGGACCTTCCAACTATTGATTTTCTCCTCCATTGCTTCCTATTTGGTTCTAAGTACGTTCAATTTCATTTGAGTGGCCTAGAAGAAATTAAGGCAGGGAATGCTTCTACCTTTTCTTAAAACGAAACAGTGCCTATACTTACTAATAGGGCTGAATTGCTGAAGCTTGCCGGATGCTTGCTGTTGTCATTCGGGAAAGGCATTCAACCATTTATGTAGTCTATGTATGAAACCGAGTATGTAAGTTCTTATATAAAAAGGAGAAAATTATTTGACTGAAATTCACACGATGCCAGATATATTAGGTTTTAGGGAGAGATAGAGAGATTGCTCTTACCGGCGAGGCAAGGTAGCTTGATCTCAAAAGGGTGTGCATGGTATTCCATTATATATGATGACTAAACTGTCAATTTAATCTTATCTGTAAGGTAGCAACTCTTGCTATTCTATGTGTAAGGAGATAGTTGCGGTCTTTGTCTAATACTAACAATCTACCATATGGGCCTTGGTGGACCACAAACAACGTCCGAACACATTAAAACACAAATTCTAGTTTATGTCTTCTTCCCCTTCAATCCTGTTCATCTAATTACTTCTGTTGAAGCAGATATCATCTTTTGCTGAAATACGCTCTTTCAAAGGAAGTCCTTACTGGATGGCACCTGAGGTGAGCTCCATCCTTCCTTAATACTCCACCTTGAAATCAATTTTCTTCATTACCAATTGTGCCCATGTTTTATCAAGAAAACCAATTGTACCCATGTGAGTGAAGTCTTTCCTAATACTGGAAAACACACAGGTTATTATGAACAGTAAAGGTTACAATCTAGCTGTTGACATTTGGAGTTTGGGGTGTACAATTATCGAGATGGCAACAGCAAGACCTCCTTGGCACCAGTACGAAGGGGTATGCTTCTACTTAACAACTGTATTTCTAAATCCATGTAAATGTGACAAGTAACAGGCTGACTCAATCTTCTTTAATTAACCTTGTAGGTAGCTGCAATATTTAAGATCGCAAACAGTAAAGATATACCTGAAATCCCAGATATTTTTTCCGATGACGGGAAAAGTTTCTTGAAACTGTGCTTAAAACGTGATCCAGCAGCTCGCGCCTCTGCAAGTCAGTTGTTGGACCATCCGTTTGTTCAGGACCATCCAGCAGTAAGAGCAGCAAAATCCAGTGCATTGAGAAATGCATTTTCTGCTCCTGCAGATAGGAAGCCTACAGTGGTATAGTCTAATGCTCATTGTAAACTCATCTTAGTATATATCTGTTCTGTTTGGTCTTCTACTCGATAAAAAAGGTCGCTTATAGTCACTCACTGGCATGAGTGCTTTACATTTGGTGGACTAAGTCTGGATAAATTTAAAAATAGCTAGCAGCATTTTTCTTACTTTCTGGCCGTGGTATTAATAATATGCACGCCAGATCACTTTTCTGGGTGGCTTAATTCCATCGAAGATCCTCTTATATCTGCAAATTAGTAGTTCATGAGCAAATTGTGACTTTATTTTAGTAAAGTTAATTGCAGGATAGTTGTTTTTCAAGGAAAAAGATGGCATTGTTTGCTTCATTTACGGTATCTGTTATCCGAAGTGCTGACCATCCTTATCCCAACCTCTCTGTTGTTGCAGTCTAACAGGGAGCTTCCATCGCGGAGAAGTATTGCTCCCCTCAGGGATATAGGTGCGAGAGATTTTACCGGATTTTACACAACTGTTCCTTCACCCCGTACCTCCAGGTAGGTACCGGAATGCTCCGTTTCCAACTTCAAGTCAATCCTCATTTTACCCCTCGTAGCATTATATTTTTCTTGACAAAATATGCATACCTTTTAGCAGCCCCATTCCAGTGAGAACAAACATGTCTCTACCAGTGTCCCCATCCTCAAGCCCACTGAGGCAATTCAAGCAGTCTAACTGGAGCTGCCTGCCATCTCCGCCCCACCCAATGCTTTCGCCTGGTGCTTCATCAAGCTATGCATTGAATCAGGCACGACGAAGTCCGGTAATTTCAGATCCTTGGCAGGACGTCGGCCCCTTGAAACTCCAAAGTCCATACAGTTCTCCAAAGAGGTTCTAAGCGTCTTTCGGGGAGATTCAGCATGATAAATGCTCTCACGACATGGTTGATGCTCAGAGATGTTCTGTCAGCAACCACTTGTAACTTCATGTTACTAGGCTGATTTACTGTACAGTCGAAAAGATTATCGAGGAATGAAAACGTAGGGGAAGTGCTGTATATTTATAGGCCATTGTCGCTTCTGCTATATATATATCATGATGTAAATCGATATGAAATCTTATAAAAATAATTGCTGTAAATTTGCCAGTTGCGCAAGCTTGCAGTAGTAGTGGTTATGAAGAATTTTTGTACTACTTCTGTGACAGATGTAGGGATGTCTTCCGGTAAAACGAAATATGTAACTAGCTGCTGGCACACTTTGTCAAAATACATTTCATTGGTTAAAAAATGTGAAATTTGTGAGCGTACTGAGCCGTTGCATTTTCCGTTGTCATGTCATTGAGTTTTTAACTGCCTAATATTTATTGGTAAACCGTCAAAGAAAAGTGAAGGTCCAGATCCGGACCTGGTGATCCCCGCATTAAGTCAGAAGAAGAAAAAGGCTGATGTTCACGTTCAAATTTAAAGCTGTTTGACATCAAAACTTGTTTAACACATAGTCTGCAATGGAAAAATCTGAATATTTTACTGAAAAAGCTAGAGACATTTGTCAAAAAAGACAGGCATTTGCGGTGAGCGTGGATCGAACACGCGACCTTCAGATCTTCAGTCTGACGCTCTCCCAACTGAGCTATCCCCGCTGTGATGACAGATTACTGTAGTTACGCAGTTGACCACTGTTTATGTCAGAGTGCCAAGTTGTACTACTCCAGTTTTCAGTAATGAAAACAGTTGGAATTGATCTCTCGATCTATCATCCCCGGACTTGCAGAGTTACATAGATTGACATTGGCAAACATTCTTCTGCAGAACCTTACAACTAACAAGAATACCTAAATCCTTAACTCCAACAGCACTAACTCTAATTCACCTGGACTTGAGCAGCTTCAGCAGCGCCCTGGCTTTGGCCTTGGCCCTGGCGCCGCACTGACTCTGAAGCAGCAGCAGTAACTGCGTCACCACCCCGGCACCGACTGCTTCGCTCCGTGCCGCCCGGGACTCCCTGCACACGGCTAGCAGCGCCGCCGTCGCGTGCTCGCTGCCGTCGTTGCTCGACGACATCATGAACACGTGTTTCACGAGCACCCGCGTGGCGCCCGGCGCGCGCGCCACCGCCCTGCGGCCGACCTCCGTCTCCGTCAGCGCCTCCATGGCCGCCAGCGCGCTGGACACGGCGCCGCCGCCCTTGCCGTATGCCCACAACGCAAGGTGCCTGAAGAGCGCGCCGACCACTCCGTGATGGATGGCGCTTCCACGCGCCGGCTCGGCGGCGCAGACCGCCGCTATCGCGCGCACCGCGGCCTCCGAGGCGCGCGGGTCGGAGGCCGGACCGTCTTGCTGCTGCAGAAGCGGCATCAGAGCCTGCCAGACGCGCGGCGAGGCGGCGAGGATGAGCGCCAGGTCCCGCGTCGCCACGGCCGTGGCGATGATCTCCAGGAGGCGGCACAGGCCAGCCTTTGCCCGGCCGCTGCCGTGCTCCAGGAGGCGGACGAAGGACGCCAGGTTGGCCTCCTTCTTGAGCATGTTGAGGAAGTCGAGCTGCGGCGCGGCGGCGTTCGACGGCATGAGGCTGAGCGTGCACTGCAGCGCGAGCTCCTCCGCCAACGCGCCGCGGCGATCCGTCGGCGCGACCGGGGCGGCATGGAAGACGAGCGGAAGCAGCACGCTGAGGAACCCGAGCTGGAGCATGCACGCCCGACCGACGTCGGACTCGGACGCAAGCGCCATGACCTTCTGGAGCGCGGCGATCTTGGCGGTGGTGCCGGTGGCGTCGGACTGGAGGCAACTCTTGAGCGCCGCGAGCGACGGCTCGTCGTCTGCGCCCGATGACTCTGGGAGGCGGTTGTCGACGGTGGCGGCGGAGAGCCAGCGGTCGATGAGGTGGCGCAAGGTGCGGTTGGGCACGAGCGCGGTGGCGTCGCCGAGGGCCTGCATTGTGACGGGGCAGGTGCGGTGGCCGTCGGCGAGCCACCGCTCGATACATTGGCGGTCGTACGTCTGCCCCGTGCAGAGCGTGACCGGGTCCGTGAAGATGTCCAGGCTTATCGGGCACCTGAACAGGTGCGGTATGCTCATCTTTTGCCTCCACACAGAGATCAACAAGAACCCATCAAGAAATGGAAGAACCCCCAACACAACAAACACTCGTACCAAAATCCTTTCTCCAAGAAGAGAACTCGTCAAGAAAATCACAAGCAGATTTGCATCTCGGACTTCAAGAAGAGGAATCCAGAATGCAGTGTGCGCGGTCACACAAGAAGCTGTCTTATTTAACTTGCTGCAGTGCAGGCACTCACTCCCATGCCACTCCCATCAAGAATCCATGGGGATGCACAGATGTAACGTAACACAAAACGAAACCCGTGAGGTGACCGCAGCGAGAGTCACTGCGGTTGCTGTGGTTGGCCGCTATGGTTGTACTTGATGCAGCTGATGGGCATAAAGCAGGCCAAGCAACAAGAGTCCGAGCTGCAAGATGGAAATGTCACAGTACTGGATATGGGCTCTCTCTGTCTGCGTCTCAGATCAGATGAGGGAGAAGGGAGGGGATGGAGGAAGCAAGAGAGGAGGTGTGTGCAATGGTCATGGCCGCAAGATAAAGGCCGGAGCAGACGGAGAACTTTCTCTTTTGGTGATAGTCGTAGAAAGGGAAAGGTCTGGTGATTGGACCAGTATGCATGAGGGGATAGAGGAACGGAGAAGGTTGAATACTGAAAACGTGGCGACAGTCAGAGTTGGGGACCGGTTGGAGAGCAATGAATTTACAGGTTGGAATGGCCGAATTAAGAGGCTGTAGCATTAAACAAATGGATTGAGAGGCTAAACACATGTTTCTACTTTCAGTTTACCAAGGTCAATTACCAAGACTGCAAGTGGTAGCTATTTGCAATTTGCAGCTTGCAAGATTCAGACAAATTAGGAGCCATGGCCAGTCAAAGGAGATGAAGTATTGGAAGTCTTATACTGAACTGGAGTTGGACCAAATTGCTGCACTGTAAGTAATCGAGAACATTTGTGGGTAAATGTTTTTGGCGATACAATGGAAAAAACCTCTACTGTTTACATGTGTGCAATACTGTTTGCCAACTGTGGAGTGTGGACTACTCTTAACTCTGAATTCTTAGTCCTTGAGCTGCTGAACAGTACCCTTTATTGGTCATGATTGTTCCGTTTGCAGCAGATGCATTTAACAGGAGTTATGTACGTATGCTATAATGATCTAAGAACTGATATTATGAGGGAGACAAGCATAATCCATTAGATCCTTCCTTTTCTCCCTTTTATTTTCGGTTAATCTGGATTAGTACAGCTAAATACTCTTTCAGAGAATCCATTGTATCACTTTGTCAGCCAATGTTCCAACAGCATCAACATTTGCCCTGCAGCTCCACGACAGAGAGAGCATCTTCCTTACAAGACAAAGATCGCTACATTGAATGAAGTATGATCTGCACAGTTGAAACTAAGAAACTGAATTGGCTCCTCGAGCAACCCACTGAGAGTAAACAATGCCACTCCGTAGGTGCTAAGAGCAACTTATTGCGGCTATGACAGTGCAAAAGTCTTGGGTTACACTAGACTTTAAAGTAGTGTACCCAGTAATGGCCAGCACGATTGCCAGAATTAAGGGGCTCAACAAGACTACCCTAGGATCATATCAGACGGGATCTAATGAAGACACGGGAGAGGGGCATGAACAGAAGTATAATTGAGATGGTCTATCGGCTAGGGTTGTCCTTTTGGCGAGTAGCACGCTAGATGGGCGGCGATCTGTTCGGCGGATGCTGCAGGTCGATGCTTGCTGCAGACGTGGGCGCCATGGGAGTCATCCTTGCAGCCCTTGGAGAGATGCACGGTGACAGGCATACTGCCGAGACGTCTTCGCTGCAGATGAGATGAGTGAGCCGGTGCACGGGCCAGCCTTCTTGGGATGCCGCCGTGATTTGTTAAACCTCTCAAAAGCTTGATAATTCCCATTTCTTGCAACCAATCTTGTCAATATTTGAGGGAAAAAAAAGAGAAGATCTATATCTACAATTCTAGCAACCAAAATTGATCCTCCTTTGAGAAAATTGTTGTACTTGTTACTTCTCAGGATTTTTTTTGTAAATCCTAGACGACTAGAATCGCCCGCAAGCTTGCAAGTTGAGGATTTGCTCCCGAAAGTGCGAAGGTTGGAGGAAGCCTCAAATGGCTCAGTTAGTGAAGTGGACAAGTATTTTGTTAGGTTGCAGCGTTTGCTTTAGAGAGAAGAAGTCAAGATCAGATAAATCGTAATTTGCTTTGCTTTACATGGTATCTCCAACGGGGATTCAAGTTCCCCAAGGAATTTGAACTACGGGGTAAATTCTTTGCCATATAGGATTATATCACTTGGTTGCATTTTGGAGAAAATTGAAATTCCACTATTCCCTACAATCAACGAAAAATATAAAATAATCGTAGTTGGCTATTCACCCTCTCTAGTCACCATCAATGATCCTTCCTCAAAGCTGACGAAGACTTAGACTCGCGCCGACAAACTTATAGAATACATTTATAGTATTTGCCCAGTCTATCTAGCCAGCTCGCATAGATAACTGGACAAACTATAATCGGTCATGGCTGAACCTTTGCTTAACTCCCCTACACCTTCTAAAACTTCAAATTAGGATATTTTGGAGAGCCCGGGCAGAAGCTCCACCAGTGCGCGCATAGTAGACCAACAAGACCGAGGGGGGGTTGCGAAGCCCCGGTCATGTTTTATTGAAATTCCCTAATACTTTGTAAATTTACATTAATATTTAATAAGTTTTGCACTCTTTAGTTTTATAATTCCCCAACATTTTTTTTCGAGAATACACCCTGGAAGGTGTATTATTCATATAGAAGAAAGGCCTAAACGGCCGGTACAACGCCAAGACGTTGATTGTTTTTCATTTTTTTTATCGAGTAAGCTGCTATCATGCTATTTGTGTGGAACTGCTATAACGTAATCATCAAAGCAAAATAAAATCTTGACAATTTTGAGACTTGGGAGACCAAAAAATTATGTGCTTAACGTGAACTTACGTGCTTGACTTCTCCGATCAGTTTATTTCCAACCCATAAATCTTAGCTGGATTTGGCGAGTGCGTTCCTCCTTGTCAATTATTCCCGGCTCTTGCCGCGTTAAAATACCAGCCGACCCATCATTTCAGCGTGCAGAAAAAGAAAAGTTATGTGGGGTGTGAGGTAAACCCAATTGTCAAAAGCTCTTATTTTGGACCCTGGCGAGTTAGGTAACTAACTTCTTCGTTACTGGAACCACACCGGAAAAGGAAAAGTAAAAAAAAAAAGTGCCTAAGTTAAGATAATCAAGTGCTTACTTCAGTACATGCGATCGCCAACTGTAGCAGTCACCGGTCAGTTGAAAGCAACAGTTTTTAACTTTTAAAGCGTGTTCTGGAACCACAGAATAGTATAAGTCCAGGTGTGGTTTTCTTCATCTAAAATAATGTGTGGTTTTCTTTTGGGATCAAACAAGCACGTACATGCATGACCAAGCCAGCAGCGTTAAAGTGTTCAAAGACTCCTTGCCTGCTGTAAATTTTCGGGGCAGATACAGAGTCATTGTTGGAACGTTATGGAGAATAGTACAAAAGAAAAATGCGACTTGGAGGTTAGACAGCCCTCCAAGCAGTTTAATAGAAGAATTTTCGGTGAGTACACATGAGAGAGCGGGCGCTCGCAGTCGAACTCATGATCTCGCGGCCTCGCGGGCAGGGAGGTATCAGTACCTCTTAGCTATTCCGGCTATGCATCGGTTCTCAATTATGGAGAACAATACTTATTAATTTCCGGAAAGTCTCTTTGCTCCAGTGATCTCTTCATTTTAAATTGTTCAAAATTAATATTTATAAGTTTCCAGAATCTCTAGGCATGGCCAATGATATATCGTAAAAGCATGAACAATTGTAATGCAAAATTATTTATATCAATGGCTACATAAAAATAACAAAATCGGATAAATTTGGATATTTGAAAATATGCATATTCATCATTTTTGCGTAGCTCAGAATACAAAGTATCTGAAATTGAAATTTTGCATATTTGTGGGATACACCATTGGCTACATCTTGGATTTTTTCTTGTTTGAAACTCTTAAATATCATTTTCGAATTGTTTTAAATATCAGGATCACTGCACTCGAGAGCCAAAAATCTCCACTCTTACATTATTATTACATTATATTTTTTGTGAGAAAAGAACTACTGTTGTCTCTATGTTCTGAGACCAGAGAATCTTAGACGTAACGTCTATTCTGTACTTCTGTTCCTATATCGTAAGGATAAAGTTAGGCCATTGAGCAGGAGTGCCGGATGCACGTGTGATGTTGGGTCACTTGGGTGTTCTGGTCAAAGTTTACTTGTGGTTTCGTTCGATCCAATGATCGATGCGTGCATGGATCTTCTCCTGCCGAGAGCTTTGTTGACCAGTTTCCCGATAACAAATGATGCCAAGGCAGGAGTATCGTTCGAGAAGCTCTGAAGAATGTAAGCACTGATAGCGTTGACTTACTTTTCCATATGACGGCAGATCGATCGATCATGCTTTACCTTAGATTTTGTAACGAGCACGTTTTTCTTAAAGACAATAGAAACGTTTTATGGTTTATGCACCACGAGGTCGCGGAATGCGCACAATCATGAGTTCGTTAGAAAAGTTAATGGAGACAACAAAAAGGACCTTGAAATGCCACGACCTCTTGCCCCATACTATACCAGGTAGAAAAAATATCTATAGTTTCAATAATATAGATAGTGCAACAAAAATGTTGTGTACTTCATGCAACCCCGAATAGGGATGAAAATGGAACGGAAACTTTCCGACTTTTCCACGGAAAAAACGAAAACAGAATGGAAATATGGAACATAATTTTGCGGAACGGAAATGGGAACTTTTATGCGGAAACGGAAGCGAAAACAGAACAGTGTATTCCGGTGGAACGACCACGGAAACGGAAATTCCGTTTCCGCTAATATGGAACTTTCCGTTTTTTCTACGCGATGCTTTCTGAATCCAACAGGCTAAAAAATTCTAGTGGTAATATTTAGACACAAACCAAGAGCAGAATAGAAAAAGGATCTGAAACACCCATGTTTAGGCCCTATATAATTGCATATCATCTCCCTCTCGTGTCGTTTCTAGTTTGGCATTTCAGTGCTGCACTAGAGTTAGGGACGATAGTAGGTATTTTTAATGTTGTCAAAGTTGACAACTTATGCACACTATATTATATAATCGTGACATCTTCTTATATTTTATTTCATCTTAAAAACTTGACAATTTTGTTGGTTTGGTTGAGTTTTCCTACATTGTTTAAGGGGTCTCTTAGTTCTGGCAAACATCTGCTTTATGTTCCGTGTCCACACCGTATTCGGTTTGTATCTGTTTCCGACAATATTTGTTTCCGTATTTGTTTCCGGGGTTTCTGTATTCGTTTCCGCTTCTGCAAAAAATATGAAAACAAATGTGTCACCACTCAGTTCCGTCTGTATCCGCTCCGTTTTCATCCCTAACCCCGAAGATGTTGTCCTACAATGATGGAAATTTTATTGCACACCATATTGAAGATGCATTAATTCGAAAACCTTTCAACACAAGTAATGGCATTACCACAATAATATAATAGACTGTGTTGCATCTAAAATTTTCAATATGGAAGATGTATCACCGAACAGAGTATGCTACAACAATGAATTGCACACTCCTACAACTACATGATATAGTACAACCAAGATTCAAGGCTGCTACTACAGCATGGAGGATATATTTCCAGATCCGGAGAAAAAATTAAACTCGAAAAACAAAGCATGATGTTGCAACATATTTTTTTGTACCTGAGAACACCCAACAAAAGGAAAGACATCAATACATAATTGCTAAGAGAAATGGCCAACCCAATATCATAAAGCAAACTGTTACGAGAGATGATTGTTAGTTGGGAAATCAATGCAGCTTCAACACTAAAATGAAACGTATTTTTAAGCCCCAGTTTTTTGTTGAATGTCTGACGGGTCATTTCATCAATGGTACATGTCGTCCAACACTACGTCACATCGGTGAAATGTCGTCGGCACTCATGAGTTCACCGGTATGATCATGGGCTGAGGCGCACTAAGCCATGGGGTGTTGAGAGTGTTGGAGATATGCCCTTGAGGTAATTAATAAAGTGATTTTATTTGTCACATCTCTATTATTCATAATACATTTAATACCATGCTATAACTGTATTACGCGGAAACATTAATACACGTGTGGTATGAAAACAACCAGGTCCCTAATAGCCTCTATTTAACTAGTTCGTTGGGTAACATATGATCAAGGTTTCCTGATCATGGACAATGGCGTCAGTTAACAACGGAGTCATATCATTAGGTGAATGATTTGATGGACATACCCAAAATATAGAAACGTAATGTTCATACCTTCGACTGTGAGATCATATCAAATCTCTGCTTCTGAAAGATACGGCTGATCGCATCAAACGGCATGACTTATATAGCGTGACAATAAAGGTGACACTTTCGGGTATCGGAAAGAAGCAGTAGAAGCGAGTGATCAAGAGCGGGAATTGCCACTCCACATAGCAGGATAGATACTCTGGGCCCACTCGGTGAGATTACATCAATGAGCTTCCAAGCATGTGACTAGGTCACGGGGATGTAATGTCACAGACGAGTAAAGATAGATTTGTCAATGGTGAGGTCATGCTCGGTAATCGTGATACCGGAGAACGACGCTCGGACAATCTAAGTATCGCTAGGCAAGAGGATGAGACTGGACGTCCAAAAGGTTCAAACGATAGAAGACATTCGTAGGCGCACAGGGGCTATCATGGATATCCAGATCCCGCTGTTAGTCATTTGTCGGAGAGGGTCTCGATCATGTCTAGTGTGATCCCGAACCGTGGGGTAACACACTTAAGGGTGAATGACGATTAGATTGGATTTAGAAAGAAAAGAAACCGGGAACTCCGGAAGTGTTCTAGAACTTGTCCGATGTTGATTGGAGGCAACGAAATATGTTTCGTAGCCCGGATGAATTAATTAATATGTATTTAATATTAATAAGTGTTATTAGTGATTAAATATATTTTTTATTTAATTTATTTCGAATTTTTAAAGGCATTAAATCATAAATGGGCCTTAGAGTCCCATTAGGGAAAAATCCCAAAAAGGAAAAAGGAAAAAAAAGAGGGAGGAGGGCCAGCCGCCCTAGGTGGGCTGAATGGGGCCCACCTAGGGGCTGGCGGCTCCCTTGGCCGGCGGATGGCCATGTGGGGTTTAGTCCCACATGGCCTAGCCAAGGGAGATGGCCGCCCTCCTCCTTTAAATAGGGACCCCCCCCCCCCATGCCTTTGGATTTACACCAATTCTCCCTTCTTCTCTCCTATCTTGAGCGTGGTTCCGTTTCTGGAGCTGCGTACGGGGAGGGAAGTCTCTCTACTATACGCACACCGCCGTGCTGTTAGATCCACTCTTCAACTTCCGCTGCTCTGCTGGATCTGGACCCCGGAGGTCGTCATCCACACCGTACGTGTGTGGAACCGCGAGGCGCCATCGTTTGGCGCTGGGAGCCGTCTTCTTCCACTACACGACCCTGAGGTTGGCACCGTCGTCTCCATCGACAACGTTTGTGCGGGAACGTAATCCCTCTTCCGGTCTACAAGGTTATGTATTCTGATCTCTTCCGTATTAGTATATATGCATAGTATAGATCCTGGCTAGTTTATGGTTATCGTCGGTAGGAAATTTTTTGTTTTCTGTCTACGATCCCCAACAGAGAGATGAGGTGGGCACTCGGCAAGGAGGATCTACAGTAGTGGGCATATGAGGGGGGGGGGGTGATGAAAAATGTGCTTTTTTGTCTTGTGTAAATAAGGCGGTTCATTTTTGTATTGATGTTTATTTGCGGGCGGTTTTTCTATTAATGTTGCAATTGTATGTTTGACTGGTTGTTGTGATACAACACAACTTTTTCATATCTTGTTGTGGTATAGAAAACACCTATGCTGTAGTGTTGCACGTTGCGGTGCCTTATGTTGCATGTTGCACTACTTCAGTTAGACGGTGGGGAGCTGTTTGGTCCGATGATGGCTGAGGCATCTAACCTGAATTGGATTAGAGTACAGACACTGGTGTCCACATTTTAAATGGTTAATGGCGATATGGCCCGAGGCGAGAGACAAGAAAAGGGTATCCAACTGTAAAGATTCCAAATTAGGGTCTCCAAAAAATTCCATGAGTCGCCCAAAAAGCTGCATGAAGGTCCCTGTCGTGTCTCGGAGCACGGACACCGGGAGTAGAGGATACCCCCTTTTATTTGGTTCGGGATGGGGCGCAGAGGAGTCTAATGACCTTCGACTCCCGGGAGGAAGTTCGTGAGGATATTGCAAGCACGACAGAGACACAATGGGTTTTACCCAGGTTCAGGCCGCACGGAGGCTAAAAGCCTTACTCCTTTATGTTTGGATTGATGTGTTCTTCATGGTATGGCTGCAAGGTGTTCTCTGGGTAAAAACCCCGGGAAAGAGTTGGCTGGAGGTAGAAGACGAGCAGATCCTGACCCGGAGGAGATCACCTCTCGCCTCAGCTCGCAAGCCCTAGCTACCTTCTCTTGCTTGGTTTTAGACTAGCTTGGATTCGGCCCTCCTTCCTTGGTGATTTTGGCCCTCCCTTTATAGGCCAGGGGCTGCCACAGGTGGTCACAGAAGGGGAGTGAGGGGTTTTAGGCGGGAAAATCCCCTTAGTGGTGGCAATCAGATGACGTGGCTTCTCCTAGGCCTTTCCTTCCTTGCTGGTTTGGTGAGTCCTCCCGCCTTCGGGGGGAAATCATAGCAGGCAGGACTCACACCCCCACCATGGTTGTACCTTGACAACGTCATCCATGACGTACCCCAGCGCCTCCATCTTCTTGGCACCCAAGTCTTTCTTGATCTTTTCCTTTAACTGATGTTGGCATGCTTATCCTCTGTTAGGACGAAGGAGATCATCCATTTCATGCCTGAGCATGAAAAGGGCCTTGCGCGTCCTTCGGGTACTTCTCCTACGCGGGCCTTGATCATGGCCTCCGGGCGAATGAACCCGGGAGATTTCTCGGGTCTTACGTCCTTAGTCGTCTGAAAGCTGATGCCGATGTTGCCGGGTTGTCATGGGCCAGGTGGTCTGGCCCACATGTCTGGTCGATGAAGTTTGGCCTTGTCCATCTTCTTGGTGGGCCCACTGGTGGTGGACTTGCTTTGACTACAACAGGGGAATCCTATGTTCCACTGTTGCGACAGTCCCAGCTCAGCCGACTGACTATTGAAGAGTCAAGTTGACGAACCCCAATCCTGTGTATGTGAAACCAAATGTTGATGCTTCGTACAATGTTGATAAATGGATGTAAGCAATTTTGGGTGATCATTAATTGGAGATGTGAGGGAGCCCTTTGTTGCAGTGGCATGCTCTTTCCTCCCTTGTATTGTGACTTGTGAGTGCTTCGGTGGCTGAAGTGCAAGACGCAGTTGCACTTGCACACAATTGCAACACAGTTCAAGATGAATTAGATTGCTTCAAAGTTGTGCGTAGAATTATGTGGGATGCACCGGAAGGTGTAACTCATGCAATGTCCAAGGAAGACGATCGAATTATGTGTGATGCGTGAGTAGTTCATCCTTGGACTATGGGTCCATAGCAGTAGCTAGATGGTTGTCTCTCCACTTTATGCTATCATGTTTAGATCTTGTGAGCTGCCTATCATGATCAAAATCATCTTATTGTAATGCTACATGTTGTGTTTGCTGGGATCCGATGAATATTGAATACTATGTCAAGTTGATTATCAATTTATCTTATATGTTATTTATGATCTTGCATGCTTTCCGTTACTAGTAGATGCTTTGGCCAAGTAGATGCTTGTAACTCCAAGAGTTAGTATTTATGCTAGATAGTGGGTTCATGCCTCCGGTAATCTGGGAGAGTGACAGCAACTTCTAAGATTGTGGATGTGCTGTTGCCACTAGGGATAAAATAACCGATGCTTAGCTTAAGGGTGCGCCGTTAGGTCTAATGCATTTGTTTACATTACGCACATTACTTAATGCGATTATCCGTTGCTTGCAACTTAATACCAACGGGGAACTCGGTATGACAACCTGGAGGTGGATTTTTAGTCATAGACGCTGTTGAATAACGGTCTATGTATTTTGTCGTAATGCCCACATGAATATCATAGTAATCATCATGTCATATATATGCATTGTCATGCGCTCAATATTTTGTCAATTGCCCAGCTGTTATTTGTTCACCCAGCATGTTAGTTATCTTTTATGGAGAGACACCACTAGTGAACTGTGGACCCCGGTCCATTCTTTTGCACTGATAATACAACCAACTGCAATAATTGTTCCTTCTCTTTCTCTGCAATTTACTACTGTTTTCCACACCATACGTTTAATCCTTTATTTTCAGCAAGCCGGTGAGATTGACAACCTCACTGTTTCGTTGCGGCAAAGTAGTTTGATTGTGTTGTGTGCAGGTTCCACGTCAGCGCGCCACTGACAACCTTCAGAAGTGATTTCTTGCTCCTACTGGTTCGACTAAACCTTGGTTTCATACTGAGGGAAACTGCTGCTACACTGCTTCATACCTTCCTCTTGGGGTCTCCCAACGAACGTGTGATCCACGTCATCGGGGTTTTAGTGTCGTCCCGTCCCCGTCCTCACCATCGTCGATCGCCCGCGCCGTCCCGTCACCGGTACCACCTCGGTGAGTCTCTAGTTTTTATCTTTTATTTAAAACAATCTTACTTGTATGATTTAGATGCATAGTTATTACTTGTATAATTTTTTTACTTGTATGATTGTTTTTATATGTATAGTGCCATGGTTTTGATATCCGTCCCTGTCGGCCCTCGTCCGGTCTATGATTCGGATGTGGTATATTTTTATAACTATCCGATTCATTTCGTGTTTATGACAATTATGCCGACCAACTTGACATAAATATATTTTTATCTAAGAGGTAGTTGAACCGAAAATTCCAACTGACCCTATTGTCGAGTTTTTTGAAAAAGAAAACAATGATTTGAAAGCAAAATTGAAAAGAAGTGAAGATCTTCGTCTCCAATTCTTAGAAGAGAAGATGAAATTGGAGTTCAAGCTTGCCGACATCGTCGATGATCACGAGATCAAGATGGATGCAATGCGCTTGAAGATTAAAAAAAATAGAAAATATGCCATTAATCAAGATGCTTGGTATCATTAGGATGTTGGTTCAATAATTATCTTAGTTGCGATTTTGATCGTATTTGTTGTTGGATTTAAATTCTTTAGATAGTTGTATGTTAGTTTCAATTAATGTATGTTTTATGTGAACTATGTATTACATTTGGTCACTACTCTAGTTTGGTTTTAATGTGATAAACTTTTATTAATTAATTTGGTCACTATTATATATTCATGATGTAGTGTAATGGTTTTTGATATCTCTACTATATAATACGAGTAATGTTTCTTCCTCCCAATTTTCGTCCGTTTTTTTGGTACGTCATCCTCGCGTTCGTAGCTCGATTTGTTTGGTATGTGTTGGATCGCTGGCTGTGGGCCTTCCTACCGCGTCACCTGGAGATTGCCTAATTTGGGCCAGCCCAATCAAGAGCCGAATTTGATCGTACTTCCTCTGCTACCGATTCCTTGCATAGCTCCCGATCGATTCCTATACAAACACTGCTCCCGTGCTCCAGAGTCCGGACTATGGTCGAACACCCGGCCATGGCCGTCCGCATAAAAGGTCTGGAATCTCTTGATCCAAACAACAAATTAGGATATCCGTACAGGCTACTGATCTGCTCTACCAGCTCGTACTGAACATGCAGGTTTCGGTCCAGTGAAAAAGCTGAGGAGAAAATCCATACTTTTTACTCTTATATTCTTGTTTGATTAATCAGGATTTGACTGAATAAAATGCTTATAAGTTAGCAATTCCACACATTAGCTTCTTTTGTTGTCCTTTAATTAATTCAAAATTAATAAATATAACTAGGTGGTGGCTTTGTGAGTATGAAGATGCGTCATTGTATATATTGCCAGCATATGTTAAGTTGGAAATACATAGGCTGATTCATATTATGTTTTGAGGAAATGATGATTGTATAATTCCGGTAAACATGAGCTTTATACTCTGTGTTTGCTACGTCGGATTATGCCCGTCTATCGACTTGGGGTCAATCTTTTAGTTTTAAATTTTTTGTTTCAAAAATGATTTTTTTCACCCCGTTGCAACGCACGGGTATATTTGCTAATCAAGTTCATGGTACGTGATTATCATGGTTAACTAAATTACATTCAAGAGGGTTGAATGTTGTGAACTAAAGATATTAACTTTTTTAAATCAATGGAGCACCCATCAATTCAACCTTTTGTGTAGCTAGCATCTTCGTCAAAGACAACTAGGTACGACTTTGTTATACTTTTCTCTTTCAATATCTAACTTACTTATATTGCCCCTTCACGCTTCTATACTGCATCTGCATAACGAGGAATTTGGGACCCAATCTCCAATCATATATGTCAACGAGCAAAGAAGGAAAAAAGATAGAGATTGGTATGCAAGGATGACCGATGAAGAAAAACAAGAAAAATTGAAAAGGCGTCGTGAAGCTTATCAGCAAAGCAAAACAATTAAGGATTTAACCCAGTTGCACAAAAAATGCACGCGTGGGAAGAAGAAATATGCAGATTTAAAGCCTGAACAAAAGACAAAAAATGCGTGCGAGAAAAGTAAAAATATGCAAATATGCAGCCAGAACAAAACAAAAAGCTAGAATAGAGCAAATTAGAGCTAATCGCGAGTTTAGATGCAACACACCATGCAAAGAATCAATTGCGATGGTGAACCCTGCATATGTCGAATCAGAAGAGGAAGTTAGTAGAAAAAAAGGCTAGAATAGAGCAAATTAGAGCTAATCGTGAGAAAAGAGGAAGTTAGTAGATGAAGATCTTCGATGTATACCATGAGATAATATGCGATCGATTTCAACCAATAGTTGTTTGTTATTCACTCCGGCCGTAGCAACCCAGGGGTGCTCTCTTTATTTGAGGTGTCAAATAATGTACATATGCTTGCTCTGTATTTTCTGTTTCCAATTTCCAGAAATTGCAAGTCTACATATTTTGAGTTGGAGATGAACATATTCACATAATGCATGTTGTAGTCTTGCAAGTTAGACACATAGACTATATTTTTGCCATTTGTTGGATGATTTTCTGGTACAAGAAATGAAATTCATATGACTATTATAGCATACCCGTTGCAACGCACGGGCATTTTGCTAGTATTTATATAATGCAGATGAGCCGGCAATGGATGTACGGTGACCGACGCTGTCCCGACATTATTAATGGCATGCATAATTTTCTCCGCGTGGTTGAGAAAAACAAGCGGTCGAATGGTTTTATTTCTTGTCCATGTAGTGCATGTAAGAATACGCAGGATTACTTTATCTCAAAAACCATTCACGTCCACCTGTTGCAGTTCAGTTTCATGTCCGGCTATAATTGTCGGACCAAGCACGGAGAAAGAGAGGTTATAATGGAAGACAATAAAGAAGAAGAGGATAATAACCACTATCCTATGATCACTGAACATGGTGGTACTACAATGGGAGAAGACGAAGCTAAGGAAGAGCCCATTGTTGATGAGCCCGATGATGATCTTCATCGAGCCATTCTTGATGCACAGATAAACTGCGGAAGTGAAAATGAGAAGTTGAAGTTGGAGAGCATGTTAGAGGATCACAAAAAATTGTTGTACCCAAATTGCGAAGATGGCCAGAAAAAGCTGGGTACCACACTGGAATTGCTGCAATGGAAGGCACAGAATGGTCTATCTGACAAGGAATTTGAAAATTTACTGAAAATAATAAAAAAGATGCTTCCAAGGGATAATGTATTGCCCCCCAGTACGTACGAAGCAAAGAAAGTTGTCTGCCCTCTAGGATTAGAGGTGCAGAAGATAGATGCATGCATCCTCTACCGCGGTCAGGAGTACGAGAATTTGAATGCATGCCCGGTATGCGGTGCATTGCGGTACAAAATCAGGCGAGATGACCCTGGTGATGTTGAGGGCGAGCCGTGCCCCAGGAAGAGGGTTTCCGCCAAGGTGATGTGGTATGCTCCTATAATACCACAGTTGAAACGTTTGTTCCAAAATAAAGAGCATGCCAAGTTGTTGCGATGGCACAAAGAAGATCGTAAGAAAGACGTGATGCTGAGACACCCCGCTGATGGGTCGCAGTGGAGAAAAATTGACAGAGAGTTCCTGACCTTTGTAGGTGACGCAAGGAACTTAAGATTTGGTCTAAGTATAGATGGCTTTAATCCTTTTGGAGAGCAGAGCTCCAGTCATAGCACATGGCCTGTGACTCTATGTATGTATAACCTTCCTCCTTGGTTGTGCATGATGTGTTCTTCATGGTATGGCTGCAAGGTGTTTTCTGGGTAAAAACCCCGGGAAAGAGTTGGCTGGAGGTAGAAGACTAGCAGATCCTGACCCGGAGGAGATCACCTCTCGCCTTAGCTCGCAAGCCCTAGCTACCTTCTCTTGCTTGGTTCTAGACTAGCTTGGATTCGGCCATCCTTCCTTGGTGATTTTGGCCCTCCCTTTATAGGCCAGGGGGCTGCCACAGGTGGTCACAGAAGGAGAGTGAGGAGTTTTAGGCGGGAAAATCCCCTTAGTGGTGGTGGTGGCAATCAGACGACGTGGCTTCTCCTAGGCATTTCCTTCCTTGCTGGTTTGGTGAGTCCTCCCGCCTTCGGGGGGAAATCATAGCAGGCAGGACTCACACCCCCACCATGGTTGTACCTTGACAACGTCATCCATGACGTACTCCAGCGCCTCCATCTTCTTGGCACCCAAGTCTTTCTTGATCTTTTCCTTTAACTGATGTTGGCATGCTTATCCTCTGTTAGGACGAAGGAGATCATCCATTTCATGCCTGAGCATGAAAAGGGCCTTGCGCGTCCTTCAGGTACTTCTCCTCCGCGGGCCTTGATCATGGCCTCCGGGCGAATGACCCCGGGAGATTTCCCGGGTCTTACGTCCTTAGTCGTCTCAATGCTGATGCCGATGTTGCCGGGTTGTCATGGGCCAGGTGGTCTGTCCCACATGTCTGGTCGATGAAGTTTGGCCTTGTCCATCTTCTTGGTGGGCCCACTGGTGGTGGACTTGCTTTGACTGCAACAGGGGAATCCCATGTTCCACTGTTGCGACAGTCCCGGCTCAGCCGACTGACTATTGAAGAGTCAAGTTGACGAACCCCAATCCTGTGTATGTGAAACCAAATGTTGATGCTTCGTACAATGTTGATAAATGGATGTAAGCAATTTTGGGTGATCATTAATTGGAGATGTGAGGGAGCCCTTTGTTGCAGCGGCATGCTCTTTCCTCCCTTGTATTGTGACTTGTGAGTGCTTCGGTGGCTGAAGTGCAAGACGCAGTTGCACTTGCACACAATTGCAACACAGTTCAAGATGAATTAGATTGCTTCAAAGTTGTGCGTAGAATTATGTGGGATGCACCGGAAGGTGTAACTCATGCAATGTCCAAGGAAGACGATCGAAGGAGCAGCATATGAGTCTTGATGTTCTTGCATCTGGCTACTACCTAATTAAGAATAAAGGTTGGGGATGCAGAGTCCTAACAAGGGCTAGGCAGGGCCGGTCCTGACAACTCAGGGGCCCAGGGCGAAACCAGAGCATGGGCCCTCCTGATAAGCAATATTGATATCAAATAATATATATATATATTATTGGAATTTCTTTCTAACATTACTAGATACAAAGTCAATAATAATGTCATGTCAATATCAGTTTTACAGATTTATCACATTAACTATGCGACAAACAGTTCTCGTTGCGGACGTCATGGGCCCAGTAAAATCTGTTCTCCACGACTTGGCTTCTCGGTGCTTGGCTGGCTACATGAGGAACGACGACGGGTAGTCTCCCGCTCATGTCCAAAACGGTCGAACAACACATTGTAAGACACACAACATATGGAAAATTACACTAGTATGCCTTGCCACGTCCTTACAGTTCCGTGCCAACGATAAGAGAAATTAAAAGTTGATGAAAAAAGGGAAAACACTTAGGGTCTGTCTAATGCTCAGCTGACTCAGTCAGCTGACATCAGCCAAGTTTTTGTACGTGATTTGTTGCGTACTGTTTTCCCTATAGCATCTGGGCTGTTTTGGGGCCTTCTTGTTTGCGTTTTAACTTGTAGAGCTAGGCTTAATTCATATGTACGTGACTTAATATGTACGTATAAAGTCTACTCAGCCAACTTATAGAGCTGGGCCTAACTTGTAGTCCGCTTCAAAGAAAGAAAGAAAAGGCATGTTTTGCAGTACGTGATTTAATTTAATAGTACAAACTTTCAGTATTTTTTCTCTGTAAACACCTAAAAAGGCTACTCAGTAGCAACAAAAATTAAAACTAGTTTATGTATCTTTTTCTTTAGCAATAGCAAGGACCCTAAACAACAATGCAACTACACCATAGTCCCTATTTTTACAAAAAAGACAATTGAAATTATCTCGATAACCCAATTGGGTCCTCAGCTACCGTCGCAAAGATGGAAGCTCACACCACGGCCATCTTTGTAGGAGCCGGGAAAGACACCCCTTGGCAATCCAACTTCTAATTGGAAAATAATAGTAACCCACCTGCAACTTGAGAAAACATATCAGTTGCAATTGGAAGAAAAAATCTCAGTTGCAACGCGACTTACAACTAAAAAAAATTCAGTTGCAACTCGACTTGCAACTGGAAGAAAAAATCTCAGTTGCAAGTCGACTTGCAACTGGAAAAAAAATCTCAGTGGCAACTCGACTTGCAACTGGAAGAAAAAATCTCAGTCACAACTCGATTTGCAATAAAAAAAAATCTCAGTTGCCACCCGAGTTGAAACCCGACTTGCAACTGGAAAAAAAATCTCAGTGGCAACTCGACTTGCAACTGGAAGAAAAAATCTCAGTTGCAACCCGACTTACAACAGGAAAAAAAATTCCAGATGCAACTCGATTTGGAACCAAAAAAAAATCTCAGTTGCAACCCGAGTTGCAACTGACAAAAAAAGTCATTTGTAACCCGACTTACAAATTGAAAACAAATCTCAATTGTAACATGACTTGCAACTAGAAGAAAAATCTCACTTGCAACCGGACTTGCAACTGAAAAAAAAATCTCAGTTGCAACTCGACTTGCAACCGGAAAAAAACTCAGTTGCAACCTGACTTGCAACTGAAAAAAAAATCAGTTGTAACCCGACTTGCAAATTGAAAACAAATCTCAATTGTAACACGACTTGCAACTAGAAGAAAAATTTCAGTTGCAACCCGACTTGCAACTGGAAAAAATATCTCAGTGACAACCCGACATGCAACTGGAAAAAAAATCTCAAGTGAAACCCAACTTACAATTGGAAAAGAAAATTTTCAAGTGAAACCCAACTTGCAACTAGAAGAAAAAAAATCTTAGCTCCAACTGTTAAGGAGTCGACCGAGCTCTAGCTTAAAACTAGTTGACACGAGTAAAACCCATGAAAATGTAAAAATCTACTAATAATAAATTGTTTAGAATTATCTTTTTATGCACGATATCGATAAAGGATGTTAGTGTATCAAAAATAAGGTATTTATAACTTTTTAAACATAAAATTAATATAAAAAGAGGTCAAAAGGAGTTCAGGTTAAGACAAAAGTCAACACAACATGACGAAAAAACAAAAAAAACAAAGTGTTCTATGTAGAAGAAAACTGGGAAAATAAATCAAAGAGCACGTTTATGATATAACTAATCATGGTAATTAATGGCATAAGTAGCTGAGTTGATCTGGTGGTAAGTATGGTCATGTAGAACGTGGAGCTTATGAGTTCGAAACTGAACAAAATATTTTTTTTTGGGTCGCATCTATTTTATTTTACTGTACCGAGTCGAATCTGCTAGCAGGCCGTGCGAGACAACGAAAAATAAAACACAAAAAACAAAATATGGACATAGATTAGCACGAAATCTGATGGTTGTAGAGTTGACGTGACAATATAATGAGAAGAAAAATAAAATAAGTACAAGAAAATACAAAAACAATACAACATAAGTACGTTGCTCTACTTCTTAAGCAAAAACACCAGAACATAGAACAAAAAGTCTACACTTGTGCATAAGGCCCAAACTTTATAGGCAAAAAGGAAAAAGGAAAAAAGCCCAACATGCAAACAATGCAGGGTCGTAGAGAAAGAAAACAAGATAAAGGCCCAAACGAGCGTATGCTGCCTCCGCGCGTACAGGATGCGTCTAGCGACGAGACAAAACAACGATAAACTACACAAATCTTAACGTTAAATCGGATGGTTAACGAGTTGACTGTGATTTAACTTAATTCTCAGTCGACTGAGAATTAGCAAATCCGAAACACTTATTAGACATGCAAAAAATAGAAACTTAAGTCACTGCGTTCCTTTTTTTTCGCGTTCCTTCTTGCTGCATACCAGATCGGTCATCTTCTGTTTTTTTGATAGGGTACCAGATCGATCATCTGGCTATAGACCACCGGAAGCACCCCCATTTTTAGATCAAAAAGGCCCAGCTAGCTGACGGAAGGAAAAATACCTAAGCTTACCAAATAAAACAGCCCAAGCTAACCAAAGGAGAAAACAGGCCCAAGTTCCAGGCTTCCAGCCACACAGCGTAACGCTTCGTCCTGCTCTCTCTGAATATTACGAGAAAAGCTCCCGACCTGTAGTAATGGCGCCACCACATGAGTTCTTCTGCCAGTGCATTTGTCTAAGAGCATCTCTAACAGACGCACTACGCGTCGGCGCCCTAAAAAAATTTTACAGCGCCAAAATAGCATTTTAGCGCGCCGGTCGGGTGTTTTGCTCCAGCAGACGCGCTAAAGCGCTGTCGTGCTCCAGCAGACGCACTAAAATACAGCGCGCAGTACGACAAACATGTCCCTTAACTTTTACAAATAAGCCCAGATAACTCGCAATCAGATCCCTCCAATTGTTTAAAAAAAAGCAATTGGGTCCTTTTCATCCACCACCACGCCATGGCTGCTCCGGCGGAATTCCGGCGGCCGTGGCAAGGAGGAGGGGCGAGCTCGAGGCGGAGGCGAGCTCGGGGCGGCGGAATCACTCGGGCGGCGGACCTGCAGGAGGACCACGGCGGCGGCGGTCAGCAGGAGGGCCACGGCGGCGGCGGACCTGCACGAGGGTGCCGGAATCGCTCGGGCTCAAGCTCGAGTGCGGGCGGCGGTGAGCTCGAGCTCGGGCGGCGGAATCGCTCGGGAGGCGGACCTGCAGAAGGGCCATGACGGCGGCGGTGAGCTCAAGGTCGGGGCTCGGGTGCGGGTCGGCGGAAGCTCGGGTCTCGGGGGCGGCGGGCGGGCTTGGGGCGCCGCGGAGGGCAGGGGAGAAGAAGAGGAAGGGCCGAGGCCCGTGGTGGCGGCGGCCTAACTCCGGCGGTGGGCAGACGGCCGACGGCGGTGAACTGTAGGTGGCAGCAGAGGAGAGAGCAGGGGGCGGCGGCCTCGCCCGCGGAAGTTTCCTGACAGTTTTCCTTCGCGCGTCGTTTTCATTTTGCCCAGCGCGCTGTTGCCCACGTGCTAGATATCCAGCTTTTGGTCCAGCTTCTGCCCGCGCGCTGGACGGCTTTTACAGCGTGCTGAATTATACAGTGGCTGTTGGAGCGCTGCTTTTTGCCCCGCGCGCGCTAAAATGTCGTTATTTGACGCGCCGCGCTATTTTACAGCGGCTGTTGGAGATGCTCTAAGCTAGTTGGGATTTGGGGCCCCTAGATTTTTGGGCCCGGGGCGACCGCCCCTCTTGCCCCCCCTCTCAGGACCAGCCCTGGGCTAGGGCGATGAATCTTGAATGGTGGTGTGTGCGCGCGAGTGCGTGCGTGCCTGTGTGATGAAAGACTTTGATTCAAAGTGTAGGTTCAGTCCTATAACGAGCACGGTGTGATGGAGCTTCTTGGCTTGTGTCCGAGAATTCACAACTTGAGCGCGTGTGGCCGGTTGTTGTCCTACGTAGGTCTCTATGCTTTTAAAACTGAAATTTTTAACTTTGATTATGTTCTAGTGGATCGTTCAGATCATGATCGGTTAAAATCAACATATTCTGCACGATGCAACTTCAGAAGTAATACCATGTGCGCTAGAAGCCTAGAAGTAAAGAGCACGGCTGCAACGTTGGTTCAGAGATCATCTTTCCACCACCCCATAGGCCCATACTGTAAATTGATCAGTGACCTATTCCGGAATCAAACATGGCATATGGAGTATTACACAACGAGCATCCAAATTACAGGTACTAATCTCCATCCATTGCCGGTATGTTGCACAAATCTGGTGTTTTGTCCTTCCACTGTTGGTCTGTTGCAAGCTGAGCAACAGGGTAAGACTGTTTTCATGGAACGACGGTGCAGAGAACTAGCAGAATCTTAAGAAATGCTCGATTCAGCGCATTGATTGATTCAATTTTGCAGAAAACAGATGCTTCGCTCAGATACCACACACAAAAGATGTCAACTGCAGTTGCTGGGTCCGAGTGAAAATATATACGTAGGAGATAAGATTTACATCTCACTGAAGGTGTATAGAGATTTAATCTGAAGAAACAATTGCATCAGTCAGAAAGGAGGAACTGTAAGCAATCATATGCGAGAAAGTAACTGTTGAAACTTATAGGATCAACTAGCTCAAGTTTGAGCCACAAAATAAAGATGGATAAAAGGATTACCTTGATCTGAAGATGATGCCATGCCTTCTATTCTTGCTCACACAAGGATGGAGCAAATTGTGCTAAGTTCTTCCTAGTGTTTGTAGTGCTTTGCTAGATCGGTTGCCTTTTTTTTTGTGAGAGTTAGAGAGTAAGAGAGAGGGCAGGAGAGCTTCTACCGTGTCTACTCTAACTTCTAGGGTCATCTAACCCTTTTATATTGTTTAGCACTATACACTAGGGGAACTAGCACCGTTGGATCAGAATGGATGTTTCCGATCAAGACAACACATTAGAGCTACTGTAGCATCGCTTACTGTAGCAATTTACTGTAGTGCCGACCTACTGTAGCAGCCGTAATTTTTGACTTTTGACCTAAGAGAGAGCAGCCTAGATCACCAAAATGTCCAACATTCTCCCCCTTGATCGTAAGGCTGAACATTATAAGCTCACTTTTCAACAAAATAATGCACTAAGACGAAAAGATTATAACGGTCTATTAGGTACCATTTAATCCAGTGACTATAGTACATCACTTCATATCAAAATGAACCTCATTAATTTATGAGCTCCATAAACTTTATTTACATCATACATTAACTTAATTTACATAATTCTTTACATAAACATTATAAACATTACAGACTCATCTTTTGATAAAATGGTACACCAAGACAATAGATTACAACAGTCAATTAAGTACTGCTAAACCAAGTGACTATGGTTCCCATTCGATCTCGAAATGAGCCTTTTTGGGGAGATGGTGCCATAATAGTTCCAACTTCTCCAGGATTAAAAGCTTTCAACCAAACCCATGCCGGCAACATGCTCTCTGAATACGCTGGGTGGTAAGCCTTTTGTGAGCGGATCCGCTAACATGAACTTAGTACTAATGTACTTGACATTTATTGTCTGATCCTGGATTCTATCTTTCACAACATGAAATTTAATGTCAATGTGTTTGGCAGCACCACTTGACTTGTTGTTACTCGCATAGATCACTGCGGGTTGATTATCGCAGTACAGAGTGAGAGGCCTGGAAATGCTGTCAATCACTCTCAGTCCCGGGATAAAATTCTTCAACCATACCGCCTGCCCGGTAGCCTCATAACATGCTACAAATTCTGCCTGCATTGTCGACGATGCAGTGACAGTTTGCTTTGAGCTTTTCCATGATATAGCTCCATTTGCGAGGGTGAAAATATAACCTGATGTGGATTTCTTAGTGTCAACACACCCCGCAAAATCAGCATCCGAATAACCCACCACTTCAAGGTTATCAGATTTCTCATAAGTAAGCATGAGGCCTTTAGTACCTTGCAAATAACGCAAGACCTTTTTAGCAGCCTTCCAGTGATCCTGACCTGGATTAGACTGATATCTGCCAAGCATCCCGGTCACGAATGCTAAATCAGGGCGAGTGCGCACTTGTGCATACATAATGCTCCCAACAATTGATGCATAGGGAACTGACTTCATCTGCGCAGATTCATAATTATTTCTTGGACACTGAAAAGTCCCAAATTTATCGCCCTTTACAATAGGAGCAGGCGAGGCTGAGCACTTATGCATGTTGTACTTTTTCAGTACCTTCTCAATATATGCTCTCTGAGATAGCCCCAATATTCCTCTGGATCTATCCCGGTGAATTTCAATTCCTAAAACATAAGCTGCTTCACCGAGATCTTTCATATCGAATTTAGATGACAGAAATTTCTTGGTCTCCATTAGCATATTTGTATCACTGCTGGCCAAGAGTATATCATCAACATATAATATCAGGAAGATAAAATTACTCCCCCTGAACTTAACATAAACACAATTGTCCATTTTATTTTCCTTAAAACCAAATTCCTTTATGACTTGATCAAATTTGAAATACCACTCTCTTGATGCTTGCTTCAAGCCATAGATGGATTTCTTCAGATGACATCCCAAATGTTCATTTCCTTCCACAACAAAACCTTCCGGTTGTGCCATGTATACATCTTCATGCAAGTCACCATTTAGAAATGCCGTTTTAACATCCATCTGGTGTAGCTCTAAATCATAATGAGCCACAAGTGCCATAATTATTCTGAATGAATCCTTGGTAGAGACGGGTGAAAATGTTTCATTATAATCAATCCCTTCTCTTTGAGTGAAACCTTTTGCCACAAGTCTGGCTTTGAACCTTTCGATATTTCCCTTGGAGTCACGTTTGGTCTTATAGACCCATTTACTTCCAACTATTTTAGCTCCTTTGGGAATTTCTACTAAGTCCCATACATCATTAATGCTCATGGACTTCATTTCATCTTTCATGGCATTAAGCCATTCAGACGAAAATTCACTTTGCATAGCTTCTTTAAATGAGGTGGGATCATTATTCAATATTGACTCATTCACATCCTCACTCATATAAGTGAAATAATCATCAGGAATAGCAGACTTTCTAGCCCGCTGTGACCTTCTGAGTGGTTCATTATTTGGCACATCATCAACAATTTGAGGCTGCTGAGTATCTTCAATAGAAGTATCATCAGGTGTGACATCTGAAATAGTCACAGGAGTCTCAGCAGGTGTATTATTCACAGGAGGTGCAATATCAGCAGTCACCGGGAAAATAGGTTCTAAAATTATTGGAGCCGGGACATATACCCGTTTTTCCTCCAAAATTATTTCCCGAGGTGTTATGCTCCCCCTCATCACATCATTTTCCAGAACACTGCGTGTCTTGTTTCAACAAACTTAGTTGCCTGATTTGGACAATAAAATCGATATGCTTTAGATTTGTCAGGATAACCAATAAAATGGCAGGTCTAATTTTCCCATAACCGGATTAAAAATCCTTGCTTCAGCAGGACAGCCCCATACATGAAAATAATTCAGGGTTGGCTTTTTCCCAGTCCATAATTCATACGGTGTTTTGGGCACCGATTTACTAGGAACCCTGTTAAGAATATGTGCTGCTGTTTTAAGGGCTTCCATCCATAAATTTATCGGCAGAGTGGAGTGGCTTAACATACTCCGCACCATATCCATAAGTGTGCGGTTTCGCCTTTCAGCCACCCCATTTTGCTGAGGTTCGCCCGGTGCTGAGTACTGGGCTACAATGCCATTTTCCTGTAAGAATTTTGCAAACGGTCCAGGAATTCTCCACCACGATCAGATCTTACAACTTTAATTCTTTTATTACATTGATTTTCAACCTCAGCTTTAAAAATCTTGAACTTGTCTAATGCCTCTGATCTTTCTTTAATTTGATAAATATATCCATAACGGGAGAAATCATCGGTGAACGTTATGAATGAATTAAAACCATCCACCGATCTCACATTAAACGGACCACATATATCCGTATGAATTAATTCCAAAACTCCCGTGCTTCGATTTGCACCTTTCTTAATTTTCTTGGCATATTTTCCTTTGATGCAATCAATACAATGATCAACATCCGCATCCGTAAAATCAAGAGAAGGAAGAATTTGATCTTTAATGAGACGCTCAATTCTCCCCCTCGAAATATGGCCTAAACGATAGTGCCATAATTTCGAAGAAGTCTCATTATCATTACGTTTGCGTTTGGTACCGACATTTAAATTTGAGGTAGAACCCACATTATTTATATCATCACATAGGGATATTACATAAAGTTTGTCTTGTCGACACGCAAGACCAACATTATTATTGTCATACATAATTATACATTGCTTATTCCCAAAGTGACACTCATAACCATCATCATCTAAACATGAGACGGAAACTAAATTCCGTTTCATCGAGGGTACATTATTTAGTTGAAGCCTAAAACCACCATGAAGTATGAGAGTGAAATCACCAAGCGCCTCGGCATAAGCTTCAACACCATTAGCAACTCTAATTGTTCTTTCCCCTCTTTTTAGGGTCCTCCTCATATTGAATCCCTGCAACGAATTTGCAATATGAATTGTTGCACCTGAATCAATCCACCAAGTATTGGTGGCATAATTAACATAAAGGGATTCTTCAACAAAAGTAATAACATCGGTACCTTTTTCCTTGAGCCATCTCTTGAAGCCAAAACAATCCTTTTGCTTATGTCCACCTTTTCCACAAAAGTGGCAAGCATTAGATTTATTTTCTTCCGCATTAGGCGCTCTTTCTGGCTTCTTCTGTGTGAACCTTTTGAAGATTGGCCTTTTTCCTTAAACTTATTAGGCTTGGGCTTCATATACTCATTCACAAATTTTTTATACCTCTTCTTTTGTGAATGAGCAAACTGATTAATATGCTCAATTCTGTCAGCCTTAAGCCTTTCTTCCTCTTGCACACATCGCGCCATCATTTCATCAATCTCCCATTTGACATCCATCGCATTATAGTTGATCATAAATGGATCAAATTGAGGAGGCAAAGATGACATAATAAAATGGACGAGGAAACCACTAGAAATCTCCATCTCCATAGACTTAAGTTTGGCAGCCATGTTGCACTTCTTCATAATATGCTCTCGAAGGCTTCCAGTGGATCATATTTTTCATCAATTAGTCTTCGAATAAGGCTTGTTGCATAAACTTTAGAAGACCCTTTAAACTGATGCTCAATTTTTGCAAAGTACCCTTTAGCTGTCTCGCAGTCAGGAAGGGCTCCCCTCATACTCTGTGTAATGGAGCCCTTTATCATCATAAGGCACTTGCGATTAGAGTCATCCCACTTAGCCTTAATAACATCATATTCCTTCTTGAGGGCTTCATAATTTTCATTATCTTCTTTAGGTGCCTCAGGAGGATCATTAAGGAGAGCATAATCAATATTGAGTAAGGCCATCGTAATCTCCAGCTTCTCCTTCCACATAACATAATTGCTACCATTTAGCTGTTCGATGCCATTTAGCATTCCAGCAATATTAGAGACATTAGTTGCTGCAAAAGAAAAATTCAAAATGCTTTAGTAAGCATCATCATAATTATCATTAAATTCTATTGATCAAATTCAAAACAGCTTTGGCCAGAGATGAAAATGAACAACAAAATTTTGTGGACAAATATTCATCAATTAGCTTTGGCCAAATTGATAAATAAAAGCCACACATTAATAATCCTCATACATTAATTTCCTTCTACTAACCCGGTTCACATCAGCTTTGGCCAGAAGTGAAACGGATCAATAAAAGAATTTTGCGGTTAAAATGCCCGTCAAACAACTTTGGTCAGAATGACAAAGCATAAAACCACACTTTATTTGAGGATCCATTAGACTTTATTTCGCAGCGGAAACATTATTCCATAATAATCATAGTGATAAAAATCACCATAATTCATGAATCATAAGCAAACTTAATAATACACATAATTAAAGACATGTAAATAACTAAGCATGGCAATTAAAAGATGACTAATAATAGACATAATAAGCATAATCAAAAAATGCAGGAAAAATATCCCTGAAAAACATTTACTTCACCCCCAATTTTTTTTAATTTTTTTTAATTCAGCATAACTATTCTGCTGAACTGGGCCGAAACCCAGCCAAGCCCTCAGCTCCCCCTTATCCCCTCCTGGGCCTTGGCCCATTTGACAGTGGCAAATGCGCCGTGTGCCGTACGCCGTCGGATATCAATCCAACGGCCCGGAGCATGCGCATCTGGATAAAACCAGCGCATCGCCGCCGCCCCCGCGAGGAAAACCCTAATTTACTTTCCCCTTCTCCTTTTCCTCCTCTGCTCCCTGATGGCGACGAGGACGAACGCAACGGCGGCGAGCACCGCATGACAGGGAGGAAAGCGTCAGCCTCGGCGTCGTCCAGGGCCCTTCGCTGGAGCTGCGTGCAGCTTTGGCTAGCGCGCACCTCCGTCGAGTGGTTCTGGGCGGCGCTCCTTCGCAAGGCGACGATGCACGAGCAAGCGCCCCTGCCACGGCGTGGGCGACCTATGCATCCAGCACCGCAGCGGCGTTCAACGGCGACAAGCTCACGAGGAAGCACCACCACGGCCCGGTGCGGCGGACGGCAAGGTCACTCGGGGTCCAGCTCGAGATCACCTGCCAACATGAGTTGGTGGCTTCGACGCCGCCGTGGCCAGCGACGACGGCGAGGCCCATGAGGTAAGTTTCCACCGCCATAAACTTTAAATTAGGGTTAGGGTTCTTTAATTTTGGGAATTTCTTGATCTAGGGTTTCGAAAATTTGGACAATTTCATTAACAGTTACATCAAATGAGCAATTCTCCACTAAAACATGCTTAATTCGAAAACCCTAGCTTAATTACAGAGGGGAATTAGAGGAATTTCAGTTCTAGGGTTTCAAGAAATTGGGAATTTTACTTAAAAGCTTGCTGAAAAAACATCAATCCCACTTAATTTCATCAATTGCAAACCCTAGAGCCTTAATTTAATCCATCAATATTCATTTCTTCAAGATTTAGGGCTAAAAACTTAACAAGAACAGGGCTATAGCATAACAGGATCATTACTAGGAAGAACAACTTAATAGAACAGCAAAACATGCTTGAAAGCAGCAGCAAAACTTGTTGTTCTTGAACTTCAACACATAAAGCTTAACAGATCAAGCAAGAATATGAGCATAGAAGAGCTCAAACTTGAAGCTAGTCAGCTCTGATACCATTGTTGAAACTTATAGGATCAACTAGCTCAAGTTTGAGCCACAAAATAAAGATGGATAAAAGGATTACCTTGATCTGAAGATGATGCCATGCCTTCTATTCTTGCTCACACAAGGATGGAGCAAATTGTGCTAAGTTCTTCCTAGTGTTTGTAGTGCTTTGCTAGATCGGTTGCCTTTTTTTTTGTGAGAGTTAGAGAGTAAGAGAGAGGGCAGGAGAGCTTCTACCGTGTCTACTCTAACTTCTAGGGTCATCTAACCCTTTTATATTGTTTAGCACTATACACTAGGGGAACTAGCACCGTTGGATCAGAAATGGATGTCTCCGATCAAGACAACACATTAGAGCTACTGTAGCATCGCTTACTGTAGCAATTTACTGTAGTGCCGACCTACTGTAGCAGCCGTAATTTTTGACTTTTGACCTAAGAGAGAGCAGCCTCTAGATCACCAAAATGTCCAACAGTAACAACGGAACAGGATAACAAGAATAATCTCAAATCTTGTCTAGAAGTTCGATGCACATATATTCGTCAATTCGTTTAGAATAATACAATATTTTCCAAGAAATAGACAAGCAGAAATACAATTGCTAAGATTTATACATAGAGAATTCAATATCTCTTCGATTACAAATGTCTAAAATCCCAAGGCTGATCCGCCTGGTGCGAGAGGAGCACGTGCTGGCGCTGCTCCTCTGGTACGGATGGTGACGGCGGCGAGCCGTAGATATGAGCGATTCGGCGTCAGACACAAGGGGCGACGGTGGTGGCGTACTGGGCGTGTAGTCCGGCGACGCGGCGTGACTGATAGGAGTCGACGGCGTGTAGTCCGGCGACGCGGCGTGACTGGTAGGAGTCGACGGCGTGTAGTCCGGCGATTCGGCGTCAGACTGCAGGAGCGACGAAGACGGCGTGCTGGGCGTGTAGTCCGGCCACATGCGCGACTTGGCACCAGACTCCGGGCGGGACGAAGACGGCGTGTTGGGGGTGTAGTCCGGTGGCATGCGCGACTCGGCTTTAGACTCCAGGAAGGACCGAGGCGGCGTACTGGGCGTGTAATCCGGCCAAGAGGCGCTGCTCGGAGTAGTCGACGAGGCGTAGTAAGGTGAAGCAGCAGAGGACTCTGACGGAGTGTAATCTGGCGACCCGGCGCGTGGCAGAGGACTCGACGGCGAGTAATCCAGGTAGGAGCCCGCGGGCGGCGGGGGGCTGGATGGCGTGTATCCGTAGGGCTGGCCGCCTACGCCGAAGCCCAAGAAAAAGGGGGCGCCCGTCGGCATCAGCATCAGGCCGTAGTGGGACGGCGGCGAGGACGGCGTACCCGGGGTGTACGACGGTGGCGAGGTGACGGAATTTGTGCTGGCGCAGAACCCTG